>JAPYZI010005079.1:0-16335 GCA_030523105.1 Ophioninae sp. A BG-2022a
CTCTCTCTCTCTCTCTCTCTCTCTCTCTCTCTCTCTCTCTCTCTCTCTCTCTCTCTCTCTCTCTCTCTCTCTCTCTCTCTCTCTCTCTCTCTCTTTCTCCCTCTTTTATTCTCTCATTCTCTCCCTGTCTGTCTGTCTGTCTCTCTCTCTCTCTCTCTCTCTCTGTTTCTCTCCCTCTCTCTCCCTCCCTCTTTTATTCTCTCATTCCCTCCCTGTCTTTTTCTCTCTCTCTCACTCTCTCTCTCTGTCTCTCTTTCTCCCTCTTTTATTCTCTCATTCTCTCCCCGTCTCTCTCTCTCTCTGTTTCTCTCCCTCTCTCTCTATCTATCTATCTCTCTCACTCTCTCTGGCTAGATCTCCCTCTCCCTTTTGCTCCCTTGGTGGCAGCCCTTCCCCGGTAAGCAATTCAATATTATAGCGTGCACAAAGAGCATATCGAACGGACGCGAGTACACGTAGGTGTATTTCCGGGTGGTGTATTGGGGATGGCTGTTTTGTTTTCACGAGAGCTTTAATACATCGATCGGTGGAATGCACGGCTCGGCGGAGAGAAGGCTTTATGAAATACGATTGAAATTACCAATATCCCAACGCGACCCCTCCTGGATCGAACCTGTACCCCCGCGCGTATAACGGACATCGGGCGCGATGGAACCACGCCACCGAAATGAGTGATAAATTTTGCCGATAAAAATCGAGGCAAATAAAAAAGAAAAAGAAAAAAAAAAGACAGTAAAAATAAATAAATGTTTCGACGAGCTTTCGTCGATTCGTCGACGTGAAATATCGCGATAACGGGCTAGTGGCTTGTCACCGTTCTGAAATAACGACGCTAATTTGTCGTTGAATTTATCACGGTTATTAAAAAAAAAAAAAGGATTCTGAGCGTAAATTTATTCGAGCCGGAATTTGGATTTCACGGAATCGACCAATTTCAATGTGCAATTTTTTTAATGTGTTCACGGCGAGACTTGTTGTTAATTTTCCTGAAAAATAGTTCGTGGAAGATATTGAGAAAAAATATACATACACAATTCGTGATATGAAAAGTAGCATATATATTCACAAAGAAATTCTCAAAATACAAAGAAATATTTTTTATTTTATTAAAAATGAATTCTTTCAATTCGTTAAAAATATTCAAAAATTAAAAAAAAAGCTTCTCGGAATACAAAAAGATATTTTCAAAATTCAGTAAAGAAAAATGGCACCGCCACGAAAAACACTGCCACGAAAAAACTCAAAAAACTCAAAAAAATGTTCAAAAAGTGCGACGAAAAAAAAAAAAAAAAAAAAAACAAACAAAACGAATTAGAAAAGAAAAAAAAGAAAATGGCGCTCGGAAAGCCCGCGCGTAATAATTCCGGTTCAACGATTCGTGAAATCCCAATTCGGAGGGGGGAAAAAGATATTTCGAGCATGGCGAAAGTGCTAATGAGGAAAATTCTGGAGATTATGATCAACGAGTGTTTGCAGGATGTTGTTCCGAGTTGTTCGTACGTGTTTTCTTCTTTTCCTCATCCTCCCCCCCCCACCCCCGTTCCCCGATAAACCGAGAAATGCCCCTCGTGATTAATCAAAAATCGGACGATGACAAATTGTCGTTTGACCGTTACCGCGCGGCAAGTTGGGTCGGAGCTTATTCGGCGGTTTATTTTGTATATATAGGCGCCGTTATTACACCGTTTGTGCGCGCTGATGGCTTCGTGTTTCGCATGTGGCTTTCACGTCATCGTGTTACATTGCACTCGTGGCAGTCTCCCCCCCCCCCTCCCCGCCGCCGAATTTCTCGCTCTCTCTCTCTCTCTCTCTCTCTCTCTCTCTCTCTCATGGGGCACCGAACCGAAGCGAGGGCGGGCATGATAGAGGTAAAACTTCAAAGTCACTCTCTCACCATTACTGACACGATGTACATGCTGTTTCTCTCTCACTCTCTCTCCGTGCACACGCGGGCTTTCTTTCTCGCGCCGTCGTCGCGGCTTTTGGTCCTTCATCGTCAAACTGACGGGAACGGGCGCGCCCGCGACGAAACGCCAGACAATATTGCTTTGAGACCCGACGAAACGCGGACGTGTAATAATATTACTGCAAACGTTTCAATCCTGATGACTAGAATTTATCAGAGTGTGCGTCGTTGGGCGTCCCCGTTCACGCGTTACGTATACACATCCGGTTTTTCATCGCCGGATGCATCGAGCATTAAAAATTTATTTGAAAAAAAAAAAAAAAAAAAAAAAAAATATTTATGAACGCGGGTATTAAAAAATAAATGGCGCACTTTTTTATGGTCAGCCACGCTCAATGGGCCCGCTCTCGTCCGATCTGAATCTCGAACGATTCGAGCTTCGTTTTGTTTTGTTTCGTTTTTGTTTTTTTGTTTTTTTTTTTTCTTTTTTTTTCACTCGCGCGTTCACCGAGCACGTATCTCCCCCGTAAGATCTAGATGAGCGAAGGCCCCCCTCCCTTTTGCAATCTTAATACCCCAACCGACCCTTATTCCCCTTCGCGGAGTACTCACCACCCACGCAGACTCAACCCTTTCATCTTTCACTTCCGCCGATTTCCCGTTGAGCTCCGGAAGTTGCAATTAACCGATGTAACCAAAGGTTACCGATCACCTGATCATCGCTTTTTTCGTGTTTTAATTTCTTTTTTTTTACCGTACGTTTTACTTGATTAAAAAAAGAACAACGGATATGTTTTGGCTCTTAATTGATTTTAAAGAAAAAGATTTTATTTCGGAAAAATAAAGGGGTTCCGGTGGACACCGTATATATATATATATATATATATATATATATATTTTTTTAAATTATATTTAAAAAGAAATTTGAGTGTATTTTTGCTGTGTTTTTTTTTTGCTTCTTCTCGTCGGTCTTCAAACATGTCCCATCGTCGATTTGTCCTGGTTTGAACATCTAACGAGCAATCGATCGCGCAGCAATTGAAGAGGGATGGTGGTTCTCTCTCTCTCTCTCTCTCTCTCTCTCTCTCTCTCTCTCTTTCTGTTTCTCCCCATTTCTCCCTCTCTCGTTACTCTTTGTTCGCAATTCCGGGGTTTCCAAAAGGCGTCGTCAATCAATTATCAGCGTGCTCATTATCGATATGATACGGGAGGTTCAGCGATGGCATACGGTGCGATTGCACCCCGAAAATAGAATACGCGACTAGAAATTGACGAGTCCACGCATACATACACTTCAGAATCAAGGGGAAAGGCAGACAGTGGAGAACAAGCAAGAGTGAGAGAGAGGGGCCGAGGAAGAGCGAAAGGGAGAAAAAGGGAGAGAGAGAGAGAGGGAGCGAGAGAAGAAGAAGATGATGATGATGATGCTGGTGATGATGATGATCATGATGATGATGATGCTGGTGATGATGATGATGCTGGTGATGATGATGATGGTGATGATGATCGTGATCATGATGATGCTGATGATGATGATGATGATGATGATGATGATGATGTTCATGATGATGATGATGGTGACGATGATGATAAAGGCACAGAGCGGAAAAGAAAAGCGAAAGAGAGAAAGAGAGAGAGAGGGAGAGAGAGAGAGAAAGAGCAAGAGATGATAATGATGATGATGATGATAATGATGATGATGAAGGCACAGCGTGGAGAATAAGAACGAGGGAGATCGAGAAACTGAGAAAGCGATGATGAGGATGATGAAGGCACAGACTGAAGAATAAGAGCGAGAGTGAGCGGGAGAAACAGAAGAGAAAGAGCGAGAGAACAGAGAGAGAGAGAGAGAGAGAGAGAGAAGGTAGGGCGAAAACGATCCGACAAACACGGAATACCCATGGCGATATAATAATTACTCTCTTCGTTATATCCGCTCGGGAATCCGGCGAATTCGTCATCTATACGTAATTGCGAAACACAGACTCTCGTGCAAGAGAGAGAGAGAGAGAGAGAGAGAGTTATTCACCTGTCGAAAACTACCTGAGCGTTTCGGTCTAGGTGCGCGAGGAAACTCAATGAATTATACGATGATAATTATTGCCCGAACGCGACAAGGCTGACACCCCTACACGTTGCCTGAAACGTCAGTGGATCCCCGGCGTGCGGGGAGGGGGCGGGTTTACACTAGTCGGTGTACTATTAATTAGAACTGCGTTATAACGAGCTCAAATTTCCCTTACGGGCGGTCTTTTAGCGCACGTGAATTACATAAACAATATTGCTATACCGAAGCAATATTTATTGCTCCTCTTTGCGTTCCCAACATCTTCCCGATGAATTATTCTCACTTGACCGACGGCGAAGATTATTCTGTTTAATAACGATCAAATAATTGTATAACGTAGCCCGAAAGCTTTCCTTTCACTACCGTGTATGATGAAATGGGAGACGAATATTCGTTTCGGACAACATGTTAATTATTATCGAATATAATTTTTATAAATTATTGTTATTACGTTTCATATAATTATTATATATTTATATACAAGATATATTTCATTTCATTTTTTAATATTTTAGTTTTTGTAGTTTTCATATTTCATATTATTATCATTATTATTATTATTATTATTATTATTTATGATGTATTTTTATTTTATTTATTTGAAAATTATTCTGCATTACTTTACTTATTTATTTAATGTTAAAGAATTTGTCGTTTATTTTTTGTTGCTGTTATTATGATAACATTGTTAAAAAATTATCTTTATTTCTAATTTTTCCAAATTTCTTCAGACATAGCATTTCGAGAAAAAATGCGTTTCCGTTAAGCTTCCGTTTCGTTGGTTCGTTTGCGCATTCCGTTCCGTTAGTATGTTTACGGGTTTGTAAATACCGGACTTCCGAATCGATTTCGATAAATCTTTCACGGAAATTCAGATGTGAGTATAAATTATGACTCGGGCGTTTGAGGAGTGTACCCTACGAATTTAATTAATGCCGCAATGAGCAAACGTACTAACAAACAAATATTACGTACAGTTTGAACAAGCAAGCCGTATGGAAGGATTACGGCAAATGAAAGAACAGGTGGGGACGTACGCTAGATATAAATGAACTGCCACAAATGTAATAAAGTAAAACTGACGATCGGCATGGGATTGAAGATTGCATCTTTGGAACGCAACGAATTTCTTTTTTTTTTTTTTTTTTTTTTTTATTATTACCGAAAACATAATAAATTCATTATTATCGCTGTTATAAAAAAATTATTATTAAAGAATTATTTTAAAAATCTCGTACGATTTGCACGTGAATCAAAACTTGCCAAAGGAAATTTTTTAAATAAAAAAAGTATATTTTTTATTATTATTTATCTATTATATTAATTATTTTTTTATATTATTTCTTTACGTTCCAACGATACAAAATTTCAATGTTAAAGTGAATTTTAAAAATACAAAAAACAATGACAAATTTTCTTCAGCGGATACGATCGACAAAAAATTGAGCAAACATTTTTGACAACCCTTGTTTATCGACGCTGTAACGTTTGGGGATGAAATTTTCCTAGAATGTCATCTCTAATCCTAAGCTCTAATTTTTTAGAGCTGTTTTTGAAGATGAAAATTTCGGTGAGAGCAAATATACAATTCGATCGATACAGTGGCGAATGGAAATTGGGTTTTAGCGTGATAACATTGATGCTACGGGGCTTTCGTCGCAGTATGATGAAAATCCATTTAAGACGTAGAGCCAAACGTATACGGGAAGAGGCTCCGTGTGGTCCAGACGTGGACGTTTGCATGGATAATACCGGTCGGTGTTTTCTCTTTATTACCCGCAAGGCGAATGAAACCCTTAAGCCCTAAATCTAAGGGTTCTTGGTGGGTTCTCGTGTTTCCCGTTCCGACGCCCTTCGTGAAGCAAAAGAGGCTGCGCGAGGGACACGAAAGATCGCTGGGGAAGACGAAGAAAAAAAAAGAAGAATTTTCGAAGCTGAGAGAAAGGGCAATGAAATTGCCCGATGGTGTTCCGCGTCCTTGCCAGCAGAATTGAAGGAACCGTTAAATTCGCTGACCAAGATATTCACCCTCGAATAGTGCGGGGACCGTTCACGATCCTACGCGTTGAAAGACGGATCGACCCGTTGAAATTGTAACGTTGTTTTGGATCGTGGCGAGCCCTCGACCTCCACGCCCTTTCAGTTATACATGAACGCGGAGGCCTGTACGAATTCTTCTCCCGCTGCGCACCAAGAGAAAACTCACTTCGCGACCCCATGTCAAAATAAGGGGAAATGCACAAGCTTCAGAAGTGTCGAGAGATCGATACTTCTAAATGTTGCCGAGAAGGGGGAAAAAAAAAAAACAATAACCCCAGTGGAGAAAAACACTTGTTAGTGAATTGGTATGGGCGGAGTTCAATTTTGATTCCGTTCGCTCCTATAACGCTTTATTTTTCGATTCGACGTAACCCGAAATTCGGCCGGGCGAAAGAACTCGCTGAAATATGTTTTTCGAAATGCCTGTACGTTTAAATTTCGATAAAACAGTAAATTTTAGTTTCTCTTTTGTTTAAAGTAGAATTTTATTTTTGATACTTGAAGCATAATCTGTTTTTGGGATTTCTTTTTCGAAATTGTTTGCATATACAATATTGATACCGGTTTTTTAAAGCTTGACGTTCTTAATATTGATAGATTGATTCTTTTTTTCTTTCTTGATTCGTTAGGCTTAACATTCTCTTATTGAAAGCAGGATTCTACTTTAGGTGCTCCAAACGAAGTTTGTTTTTTTTGTCATTTTTTTTACAGGATCGTGGATAAAGATATTGACGCAGGATTTTTTTAGGCTTTATAAATACATTCTTGATACACATTTAACAATTTTTTTATTGTATATTTTATGGACTTTTAACATACAAAAACAGTATTTTAATCCAACGCTTCGTAGGTGTTGAAATTAAAAAAAAAAATCTATCAAAACCAGAACGACTTTGAATTTTTAAGTTCATTGGATCACTAGCAACCGGCAGAACTAGAATGTTGAACTTACGTAAAATCGCGGCTGAAAAAAAAGCGAACGAATAAACAAAAGCGCGTTTTTTCAAAAGTTTTGAACATTGATTGCTGTGGACGATTAACATAGAAGTCAATTGCTTCGTTGAATCCAGTAGCCCGCGCTACCAGCGTGAAAAAAGTATTAGCGAAGAGACAGCTGTCTAGAATTACCTAATACAGTTCTGGAACCGACTTTTATTTACCGGTATGCACGTTTCCATATCGGACTAGGCTGCGCGTCGTATCCTGGAGCGTCGATCGGGTCAACTCTGCAAACAGTGGAAACGTTTCTCGTCTGATCCACTTGGAAAAGGTAAAGGGGATAGTGGAAAGTGTGTCAGTAATTCAAAGGAGGATTCCTTCCATAGTTATCCTGGGGGCATTGGCTTTCGGAAGCAATCTCTCCCGATATGCAGTTGGATGATACGTGAGCGCTGTGAAACTTTGGGATAAAAGTGGAGCAAGCAAGACGGTACAACGGAAGAGTCTAGAAATGGCGAGGAATAATTTCGTACCGAGAAGAAATAACGGAGCAGGTTGTGCGCGAGCTTTCAGGCACGTGCTGCAATCAAGAAAGAGATAGGAAGAGAAAAAAAAAGAGACGAAAGAGACAGGAAAAGTAGTGATGGAAAAAGGAACCGTGAAGGGAGACAAAAATAAAAGAAGCGGAGTAACAAGGTGGATTAAAGAAGACGTGTCAGAAGCAAAAGAGCAAGCAGACGCCCTGGCACACGGGCCGATAAATGGCCCGTCTTTTATCTTTCGAAAAGCCCGGCACCCTACGAGTCTTCAACATCTCTTCCGAGTCTCCCCTTTGCTCTGGATCTCTACCCTAGCCTGTGGTCCGTTCGCAGGGTTGACTTATGAATCAACGCATCGCCGAGGTGCACTCCTTTCATCGTCCCTTCTGCCCCACCGCGCTGCAGATCCAATTACTCTTCGGCGTTGCCAAAAGCTTCGATACTACTAGCTACATTTTTCAGCCCTCTTTCAACCACCCAAAAAATTTCTTTCCGTTTTCCCAGCCGGGGGGAAATCATCCGGTAGTGCTTGGAAAAACCGGAGTTTCGAGTGCCACCCCATTGGCAGACGAAAATTCGAACTTTGAAACAAATTGTATGTGGGGGAACGAAAGAATTGGGGGGAGTTGTTTGACCCCGTGAAAAGATTAACGGAAGCGATGACGCGTGTAGGCTTATCGAAAAGAAGACCAAAACTTGTCGTATACTTACGTAATACTTATATCTCGTCGCGAGTCGATGAAAACTTTTTCGGCTTCTTTGTTTGGGTTTGTTTGGATTACTTCTCATTGTTATTACACTAGCGAGAGAATTTTCATTCTTCTGATTTTCCTCTTTGTTTCTGTGACCTTCGAACGCACGAACGAACGAAAATCGAAAAGTGAAACGTTGAGTTCCCCATTTTAGGTCTTTTTTTATACCGATTTCGTAAACGTTTCGTAATTAAACAATCGGAACGTCGATGACACGAATGTTGAACGCTAGGGAGAGAAACGAACAGACTAAGTCCCAGCGAACAAAATCGCTATCGGACTGGACGAACGAAGTAACGGTCGTGATGTTAATGCGGCTCTGTATGTCCAGCGGGTATTATCTCCAGGATTACACGCTGGTAACGAATGGCAGGATTGTTTGGGCGTCACCAACGTTACGAGGACAACGATATTTGTGATAGGAATGTAGCGATCTCCTCCCAATACACCACGACCTCCAAGGGCGCCCGGAATCACGTTGAAGACCCATTATTGACCTACATATCCTGATGGCCCTTCAATGTCGACCAGCATGTACATACTGGATAATTCGATCATCGTCAATCGTCGTTTGGTGGTAACAGCACCGGGAATATTTCGGTCTTTCTTTAAATTTACAAAAAATATATATTTATTGTTGATCGTTTTTTTTTTTTCATCGATTGGCTTTGTGAAGATTAATCGTACATTGGTAACTTTCGTCCTCGGAGTGCTGCGATTCAAATTTATCAAAGTTTCCTATTTACAATTCGATTAAAAATTTAACAATCGTCAACCTTTAATAACAATTTAATAATAATCCGCTTCAATTCTTAATTCAATCAAAGCACTCGAAGAAACGAAAATAATATCCAAAAACTTTAAACAGAATACAAAAGACAAAATTTGAAAAATACAATTACAAATCGAATCGATAAACAAAACAACAACAAAAAAGAGTACAGAAATAAAAGTACGAAAGTGCACAAAAGTACACAAACTCAAAAAAAAAAAACCACAAAACACCAAACAGAAAAGGACAAAAACAAGAAAGTCGGAAAAGCATCAAACCAAAGAAACCAAAGCATCAAACCACTGGATCACTTAGCGGTAGGACCGAAACTTCCGGTCCACGTGAATCACAAAGAAAACTGCAACAAAAAAATAAATATAAAAAAATACCTAAAAACAACACTCGACGCGAAAACAAAAGGAACAATGTCGCTGCAGCCTCGGAGCGAAAATACAATTTTAACCACGGACGGAAAAGCAGAAAAAAAAAAAAAAAGGAATAAATGAAAACAAATTAAAAATGGAGGATGGAAAAGGGACCGAGAGGAAAAAAGAAGGGAAAGCCAGAAAACCAGTGACAGCGATTGGACGCATGTGTCACGAAGAAAAACCACTATGCGATGCTACTAACCCCCCCCCCCCCTTCCCCTCCCCGCAATTCTCCTCCAGCACTCATCCCACTCGTATATTTCTCTCTCGCGCGTTTGTGATCTATTCGGAAGGGCGCTCGAGAGAGGGTTGACAGACAGAAACGTTTCGCATATAAAGGACCCCCCCCCCCCCTCCTCTCGACGAGGCGATAATCTCCACACGGTAGATTCAGTATTCAGCGACGATCGTGTGTGTACCAGGACGATTCGTACACACGTACAGATATTATAACGTTTAACCGAATGCTGCTTTAGCCTCTCCATACTACCTCGCGGGATTACCTTTCCGGCCAATTAGCTGCTTCGTTGTATGGGGGGAGGGGGGGGCGGGGGTATACAGAGGAGAGTTGTCGCGTCGCGCCCGATTCCATGTACCGCGCGCCCAAAATCCACCTCGTCATTCGCATCCTCGTGCCAACACTTATATCCCGCGATCCTGTAATGCGATTCCTCGCAATTGAATGGTAACAACTATGAAACCCGAATCGAGGAAAGCCAAATCCTCGAAATGCTAAAAAAAAGTATTTATGTATATATGTATGTGTATCTTCCAGGTTTTGACGAAAAGTGGTCGTTTTTGATGAACGATAAATAAATAATTGTTGCCTCGAGCTTGCTATCGCTTCGTGCTCGTATTTTTTTTTTAAATTTTTTAATGGTTTGTTATTATCCAAGGTGATTGTTATTATTATTGGTAAGAATTGGTTTTTCTGTTGTAAATAATGCATTGTTGTTACGTACGCAGGATTATTATTATTGTTTTTGTCATTATTGATAAAAATTAGTGTTACTGTTAAGTAAATAATGAGTAGTTTAATCATTGATAAATAACAAATTAATATTTCTTATTGAAATACGTAATAATGACTATTTCTACGTATTATTATTATTATTATTGTTGTTATTATTATTGATAAAAATTAGTATTACTATTCAATAAATAATAGATTACTGTCAGTATTAAATAAAGTTAAATAAGAATCCTGAAAAGTGGTTGCACGATTTTCCTGATTGAAAACTGCCATAGAAAATTTGGGATTACATAAGGAAAAGAATTTTCGTTAGCAGTTTTAAACGACGGAAAGTTTGAAGTCACATTGTATTTTCTTTGAGGACTTTAAAGGCGCAACGGGATGGTGCACTTTTAACTTTTCTCGGGAACCGAATGAAACTTCCAAGTGACCCGGTTCGCGAATGTATTTTTCCACTTTTCAAGACACGTGAGAAACCGTCTCGTCCCGACGCTCCGAAAACGTGACGCACTTTGAATTCAATACGAAGCGGTGTACACACGCGTCACGGTGTTGCCCGTGGCGACAATTTTCGGTTCTGTTTTCGCAAGGGGTTACTGCTACTTTGACGATCACGAGATGGGAATTATTTGTCCAATCAATTTTGAAGAATAGTTCGTTATTTGGGTAATAAATATTATTGATAAATGGTTTTTTATAATTTTTTATTATAATAAATTATAAAAATAATTTTTTATTCATTTGTTCCATACATTTGTAAAACTGATTGCCAAATTATTGCAGTGTATCGTTATATATTTATTTTATATTATTGTATTATATAATACTATATTATTAAATAACGACAATTATCAATAATCAACCAAAATCCTAATTATATCTCTTTATAAATCAATTGAACTGTATTAACTTTTCAAATTATCGCTGATTGTTTGTTAGCTGAAATAAATTTTTTTAAATGACATAAATATCGTTACAACACTTTCAATATTTTCAGCAGCGATTTCGTTCCGTTCGTTTCGCAACGATTAACGTTTAATTGACCCAAACGAACCCAAAAAACTCTGTAAAATTCAAATTATTCGGTGGAAATATCTGAGATAATTAATGCATCCTTATTTCATGAAGAGTTATAATTTATCAAATTTACCAGAACTTGTACGATTTTTTAATATCCAACCAGCGATTTGTAATTTACACCACGAATTTCGAAAATATTGGTTGGACGCAATTGGCTATTACAAGGACGGTCTTCGAAAGTCAATTTCGGGGAAGCACGTTCGTATTAATAAATGAGCACGATTGTTTCGAGAAGAGTAAGAGGAAAGAGAACAAACCCAAACAAAAAAGTCATAGACGTAACGCGACAGCAGGGACGTCGTTACCCCGTTGGGGTTTTTCGTGTGCCTAGCTGCGCCTCAAGAATCGACGCAATGTCCCACTTTTTCTTTCTTTCTTTCTTTCTTTTTTTTTTTTTTTGCTAATTACGAGCACTTTTCCTCGCTCATTGAATTCTCGCGTTGCCTCGATCCCGCTTCGACGAAGCTTTCACGCACGATCGAAGAATTTCTCTCCCCCCACTCCGCTCGCTCGATCCTTTCTTTCGGATATTAGTCCGGGAGCCTCGCTCGCTCACGTTTCCCTCGTTATTTCCCCCCAATTCCGCGTCACGGTCCTCGCTTGACGACGAAAAATCGTCACGTGCTAATTATTGAAGCAACCCCTGGAAACCCCCCCCGCCCCCCACTCTCCGCTGGTACATTCACGTACGAAAAGATTGCGAATACACGAGGCTTCGAGGACCGTCCTCGTTTCAACGAAACGATCGAACTTACCTCCGCCAAAAATTCTCAAGAATTATTAACGTTGATGATGATGATTATTATTTTATTTATTATGCAAAAGAGAGTCTTGACTTTCGAGCAAAAAAGAGAAATTACAAATTAAGAACTTAAGATAGATTGAACGTATAATGTAGCAATAAATAAAAAATAATACAATAATAATAATAATAGTAATAATAATAATAATAATAATAATAAAAAAGTAAACAAAGTAATTTAATGTACAATTTTGATCATAATACACTTTTTTTTAAATTTATTTTTATATTTATACTCGAAAATAATTCGAAAAGCTACAATCGGTGGAAAAAACGTTTCGTGTTTTTGAAGAACTTTGGAAAAAAGTAGCGAACTCCAGTCGGAGCTGGGAGGTAACGAATCTTCTTTTTTTTTTTTTTTTGTTACTTCCCCGGGAAATTAATTTTCAGTCGCAATGAAAAGGGCTGAATCCAAGTGGCAGTCTATCGTTAGCATTTTAAAAGAAAATAGCAATGATGGATCGCCAAGTTCTGATTTATACGATTTTTTGTTTTTATTGACTTTTTCTTTAACGAGCATTTACCGTCTTCATTATTCCGAAAAATAATAAGCCCTTCCCTTTGATCGAAATTAATTTATTCCGAGCTCATTTACAAGGCTAAGTTTCGTATCGAATTTTCCGCTTACAATGAGGCATCGAGCAGCTTGCGAATAATGGGCAGAGGAGGGGGGAGGGGGTTATAAAGAACCATCAGTTTTATCTGATGTAAAGATCGATTCCAGAAGACGAAACGAGGACGAGAGAAGAGAAGGGAAAAGGGAGATTGGATTTTTCATCGATGGAATACAACGAACATCATGTTTTTTTTCTTCCTTTATCGCCGAAATTTTTTTCCGCAAATTTCATCTACGAAAGTTACGCGAGTAGTGCTTCAAATCTGTGTTCAGCGATTTGGAACAAGTCCGGACAATATACATTTTTAATAATAATAATATAAAAAAAGAAATGGATTCGTTTTATTTTTATGATTATTCAAAATCAATTTCCCAAATGTTTAACCGTTGACTCGGCCTTTTTTGAATATCTATGTTTTTTATTTATTTTTTTTTCACGGAAACCCGGTAAATCTGTACAGTATGATTTATTGTCGATGCGTTGAATGAGGATTAAAAACAATGCTTGTGTCATTTTCGTCGACCGAGTGGATGACGACATTTTTTGGAAATTAAAAAAAAAAAAGCATGTTTGATGAAGAATAACTGTGGCAATTTAAACGGAAATGATTTTCGTTTAATCTTAACTATGCCAATAAAAAAAAATGTTGTTTCCGTTGAATCCTAATTATGCGAATAAAAAAAAAAGATTTTCGTAAAATCTCAACTACGCCGATGAAAAAAAATTATTTTCGTTAAATCCTGTCTGCACCAATCGAAAAAAAAAAAAATATTTCCGTTAAACCCTATCTATGCAAATTAAGAAAAATGATTTTCGTTGAAACCTGATGAATTCAATCACCGAGAAAAAAAAAAAAAGTAAAAAATTAGAATTCTCGAAATAGACGAGGCAAGTGGTGGTTGAGAAATCTCCTGGGCCCAACCCTGATCCCCGAGTACTCGAGAGTGTTCGGATAACTTCGAGGCACGTGTCCCTAACGCAAACACACGTGCCATTTGACAAATCGAAATTTGAAAAACAGAAAAAATATAAAAAAAAGAGATTGCTAAGCTGCACTCATACAGAAAAAGGTTCGAAGCCTTTTCCAAAGTCTACTGCTACGATTCGTCGTATGAAAAAAAAAAAAAAAAAAAAACAAAAGTTTACGAACGGAGAATGACGGAAGAAGGGAGAGAGAGAGATAGAGACGAAAGGGGTGGAACTGTCTGGAAAAAAAGGAAAAGTGGTAAAGGGAAGAAGAGTCGCTAGGGTAGGACGGAAGGGCATGAAAACTGCGGGAGGCTATATAGGTCAGAAAACTTTTACATTTCAATTAGCATTTGCATCTCAAAGGGCTGGGAACGGAGCTGCGTCAAGTTGGTGCGGGGGCGCGGAGGGTTTGTGAGATTCTCGCCGCCAGCGGGTAATCATAGTCCCAACGACCACTTTCTGGTACAGAACCATCCCGGTACGCCCTCAAACAGAAACAATGCTTTTGGTACAACCCGGAGCCACCGACACCCCCCGCCTGCCCCCTCTTCTCATCCCCACAGTCCGCCAACTCGTTGCTTTAAGCAACCAAAATCCCCGCTCTTTGGAACACTGACGAATTGTTTATAAGCTAAACTGCTCGCTTGATGTGCCGCTATAGAGAGAAGAGAATTTCCGGGAGAGAAACAAAGAGAGAGGGAGAGAGAGGGAGAGAGAGAGAGGGAGAGAGGAACTGCAACGCAGAATTGAAAGCTCGCCTTGTCTAAAATTTCTCGGACTTTTATCGCTCCGCGTCGTAAAGGGAAACATTTTCAACAACGAAAAAACCCAAACAAACCCAAACTAAGCTCTTTCGTGTGCAAATTAATTCGATTGCTGATTCGATCGAGACCGTTGATGATAATTACGTTCAAGTTACCAACGCTACGATAAAACGTTTACATCCTGGTTGCTTAATGTTTTTTGCAATTCGAATCGTGAACTTTGCTCGATCTTTTCTACGCACTGTTATGGATTAGGGATACTATCGTTTGAGGAAAAAAAAACATTCGTTTGATCATTGGAATGAAAATTAATAAAAAATGAGTAAATATACCTTTGCGATTAAGGGAAGGACAGTTCTTAAGGATTATGTGTCCCGATTCTGATGGGGGCTGCTCTCATTGGTAGTTCTCGAGTAGTGGCGCTGATGGCGTTCTTCTTACTCCTGTAGCAGGGCATAGTTGTGCCCTGCTTATTCTTATGAGTATTATAATATACGGGTCGTCCCACGACGGAATGTCATCCATTAAATGGGGGTTTGGCGGTGAAATTTTGAGCCGATTGATACCAGCATGTATAGTTCCCGGATCAACCCCTGAATTATTATTAATATTTTAACAAATCCACCATTCGATTCGCCTTGAACTCGCTATTTCTAAGGAAAAATATCAAAAAAATATTCTAGAAACGTTTTTTTGCATTTTCCCAGTCTAATTTTGCACTTTCGGGAAAAACTCGGGTATATTCGTAATCAGCGGAAAATTTCCGATTAAATAGACCCTTTTAAGAGTTAAAAACGGAAATAAAAATTTGTTCGTCTTCCCCCGGCCACTTTACCGGAATCTTGAAAATCACGCAATTTCGAAAGGGCGTAGGGTGAGCGTTCTAAATGCTATCGACTTTCATTTGGTGGGTTTGGAAAAGGTTTTTGCCTGACTTAAATAATGGCGTTGGATTCGTATCGATATCGCTAGTAGTTTTCCCGGAAAGTTCATCTGAAAAATCGCAAAAAACGAGGCAAAGGGGTATGTATGGAAAAATTTGCAAAAATCTATGATCCAACTTTGAAATTCTGCCAAAAATCGAAAAATCATCGGATTTTAATTATTAAAAAAGCATTTTGAAGAGATAATCATAACGAAAAGATTGAGCACAGAGTGGAGTGCCAAATCGCAAAGGGAAAAAAGTTATCGATGATTTAGTGAAAAAACGTATTTTGCCCAGAAATCGAAAAAAAATTTTGAATTTTTATATTTTTTTGATAGGTCCTTTACGATGTAATTTGATCCCCTGAACACGAATCTACCATTGATTTTCCCAAAAACCCAAAATTTCTATTAAAAAATCGTAAAAAACACCTTAAAACACGTTTTTCTTCGCTTCGTTCCATGCTTTCGATAACAATTTTATGATATTCGTAATCAGCGGAAAATTTCCGATCAAATAGACCCTTTTAAGAGTTTAAAAACGGAAAAAAAAAATTTTTCGTCCTTCCGGGCCACTTTTCCGAAATCTCAAAAATCACGATATTTCAAAAGGTCGTAGGATAACCTTCTCTTAGGCTATGGGGATTCATTTGGTGGGTTTGGAAAAGGTTTTTGCCTAACTTAAACAATGGCGTTGGATTCGTATCGATATCGCTGATAGTTTTCCCGGAAAGTCCACTTGAAAAATCGCAAAAAAAGAGG
>JAPYZI010005080.1:0-11705 GCA_030523105.1 Ophioninae sp. A BG-2022a
ATATATATATATATTAAAAATAGCTATCGAATATTTCGATCATTGCCAATGAATTATCAATTTTTTAAATACTTTTTTATCTTTTTTGACTCAATTTTAAAATTTGGAGTAAAAAAATATTCGAGACAAAAAATAATATTCCGTAATATTGCGTTAAATCGTATATTTATAAAAAAAAATATATATATATTAAAAATAGCTATCGAATATTTCGATCATTGCCAATGAATTCTCAATTTTTTAAATACTTTTTTATTTTTTTTGACTCAATTTTTAAATTTGGAGTAAAAAAATATTCGAGACAAAAAATAATATTCCGTAATATTTCGTTAAATCGTATATTTATAAAAAAAATATATATATATATTAAAAATAGCTATCGAATATTTCGATCATTGCCAATGAATTATCAATTTTTTAAATACTTTTTTATCTTTTTTGACTCAAAAAATATTCGAGACAAAAAATAATATTCCGTAATATTGCGTTAAATCGTATATTTATAAAAAAAATATATATATATATTAAAAATAGCTATCGAATATTTTCGAAAGCTGTCTATATTTGGGAGTATTTTTTTCAAATTGCTATAAACTTAAAAATAGTTTTTTTTAAATATTTTTATTTCAGTAGCATTATTTTTTGTACATTCGATTTATAAAATATTTATCGTACAATCAGAAAAGCTCTTCACCCACAAAAAAAAACCATTGATGAAAATGATAAAAAGAATTGTTAAAAATCTGTCCAGAGTTGCATATTGGCATTTTTAAATCTAAAAATCTTACATTTTATAACTAAACGAATCATGATTATAATTAAAAATTGTATATCCTTCTCCAAGTATGAAACGGTGTTTCGTTCGAAGATTGGATAAAAGTATTAAATAAATAAAAACTTGATTAATTAATACGTAAAAATAAAATACAAAAATACATAAAAGCTTAAAAAAATAAAAATCCATAAATCCACAAAAACCATTAAATACATAAAAACTTGACTAAACAATTGTTGCCAACTCGGGTAACCAAAAAAATCGAAATATCCGGACGAGTATTTTCATAACCAAGAAAAGGTAATGTTTCGAAACGCTGGACGAAAAGTGCGAAAAAAAACAGGGTTTTGGATGAAAGTCGAATTATTCGATGGTTAGTTAGAGCAATGACGGGGTGGTCCCCCGTCGATCGAGAGGGAAGATGACATTGAGGAAAAACGAGTGTCGAAGCGGCTAAAGAGATGCCCCGAAGCGGCACTCAATGAGACCAATACCGCGAAGCATCTCCCTGTATTAACGAAGTTACGAAGCACTCGAGAAGTCTCCGGCGTTATCGAGGTTGAAAGAGAGAGAGAGAGAGAGAGAGAGAGAGAGATGAGGGAACGTAAAGGTGATCGAGTACGTACGGGTTCTTGGTCCGAGTGCTTTCAAGGTGGGGTGACTCCGATTTCGGTGCGAAATTGCCCGACAAAATCAAATTTCATTTGGCCCCGGGGGAGGCGTGTTTGGACAATCGAGTATTCAAGTGGCCGGAGCCAATCCGACTATCTCATGAAGCAATTTTACCCCGGTGATTACTTTATTCGCGGCCGAATGCACCCTTCCGCGTCTTTTCCCATCCGTTTTCGCTCTCCCTTCGTTTCACCGAACCTACTCTTCGTCCTCGTATTTTCAGTTCCAGTCTTTCACCGGGACCAGCCACGGCTGTATTTTTCAAAACTCCTCTTTTCCTACCCCGTTCCGATACATACGAATTAAGATAGAAGTTTCAAGGAGCGCGTGGCTTTCGCGCGTTCGTTCGTGCGTTCGTGAATGGCTCGCGTTACAGGCTTTCTCGAAGTTCGTCTAACCGAGGCGGTTAGCCCTCCTCCCCTCCTCCCAGCCGTGATCTTCGGCTGTGAGAACTACGAGACGCCGATATGTATAAACGCGTGGGAGAAAGAGAGGGATGAAGGGGAAATGAGATAAATAAATAGAAAAGATAGAACGCGCGGGCGAGCACCGGCTAAGAGGGGAAGAAGAAAATAGAAGCGCGAGAGGGATACAGGGGCGAAGAGGGAGCGCGGGGCTGGGGGGGAGCCACCGAGTTTACAAGGGTTCTTGGAAGAAGGGCATCCACCTCCTACTTCGGGTCTCTTTCATCTGGACCGCTCGTTTCTTCGTTCAGCGCTCTCGACCCGGCTTGGAGAGGGGGGAGGAGGGTTCCTTCCCTCTCGGCGTTAAACGTATTCTCCATTTTATTCTCGTCTCTCCTGTACCCCTAGTTTTCTTCTTTTTTTTTTTCTTCTTCTTCTCTTTATCTCTTCTTTTCTCAGGCGCCCTCCAAATATTTCCCGATTCATCCACGCTAGGCCCTTGAACCATCCCTCTTCTCCGTACCCCCTACGATATAACCCCCCTCGGGTTTGGAGATAAACTCGACCCTACGAAATATTGATGACCGACGTTTCGATAATAGGATACATTTTTTGGGGAATTTTTTTGGGGAATTTAGAATTCTCGAATTCGTTGGCTATTAGAGAATCCTGAATTCACGATTGGCCCACTTTACGCTGGTACGTTTATAAATCAGCTCCCCTTAATTCTCCTTGGTACTCCCAATTCGGTTTTTTTTTTTTTTTTGGTTATTGCGTTTTGAAATTTGAAGCACTTTTGAGGGATAGTTTTCCAGTGGCGGAATGGGAGAACTTTTATGATTTTTTTTTTGCAGTATATATTTTGGTATAGAAAAAAATTTGTTGTGAAAAAGACGTTCTGTGTAATGAAAACAAAAATATTTGTTATTGATTCTACAAATATGTACGATTTTGCTAAAAAAAAAATTAAGTTTGTAAAATACGAAGTTTTTGTTCGATCGAAAAACTTCTACTTACCTATTGACACTTCTGTAACAATAATCGGACAGCTACTGTCAGAATTTCAAACTGATCCGTACAACTTCGTCGACGCAAATTCTTCGCTGGGATTGAAAAATGTGACGAGAGATTTAAAAAAAAAATTAATTTCACCGCAATATCGAGTACACGTAGTTTTTATGACGCAGCATTGTTCAAGCTATGAAAAAGTGATTTTATCAAAATCCTAAAGTGGTGCTCCCTCAGAAACTCTCAAAATCTTGAGCTACGATATATTCCAACGGAACACCGAACTATATTTCGCTGTTACGTTGAAAACTGCCTCAAATATGATTAACGTATTATTAAGTGTAATATTTTTAGTTATTTTAATTTTGTTTTTCTTTAAATCTCAATTATTACTATTGATATTATTATTGCTATTATTATATCGTTATTATATTTTCTATTGATTTCATCATTTACTTTCCCGAAAGTATTACTGGAGTTTAATAAAATCTATCATCATCATCATCATCATCATCATCATCATCATCAAGCACACGGCGAGAAATGCCCATGTAGCGTAAAAGACGGAAACAACAGTTACCAAACTTGTAAACCGTCTTAAAAACAGCACACTATTTTTACTAAAGTTTGTTGCATCGGTGTTGGATCGCAGAGTCGACCAGGCGTAACGATTTTCTCAAGCGTTATCTACCTTTATCTGTTCGATTATCGTGAGTTTGATGTCCGGAAGGGAAAAATCTCCGTTTTATCGAATTCCGTATAATTTTAAATTTTAAAAAAAATTTTTTTTTTTTCGTTTCCCGATTATTCGCGATGAATAATTGTTCACGTGGATCTGTCTTTTGCACGTGCACTCCGGGTCAAAGTTCCCAGTTTTTCGTGCCGCATCTAACCTATACGTGCGATCAAAAATTCTCACACATATCTCGGCGAGAAGAAGCGCGAGTCCGTACTGTTAAGGGGGGAACGGTAAAGAAAAAATATGGAAGAAGAAGCCGAGCAGGGGCACCATCGATGATGGTGGGGATACGTGTGCCCGGTAGACTGCGGGGGGAGGGGGGGAGGGGGACCCACCGAACGCGGGAAACGTTTTCCCCGGTTCCCACGCAGCCCGAAGCCTTCTTTGTCCCCCGTCCTCTCCGCATCTCATTTCTTCGGGTTCCCCAGAGCAGGAGGAGGAGGAGGAGGAAGGGAACGCCGGGGTTTGGGGAAAGGGGCAGGAGGGGGGAGGGTGCGCCCCCCGCGCGCGAGCAAAGACCCGATCGGTCTTTCCACGCGGCTTTGCCGATGACGCCGCCGCCCCCTCTTCCTTCCCACCCTCCTCGTCGAGATCGAGAATCGTCCGGCGGGGCGACGGGGAACGTTATTTCTGCGAGCGCCGCGGTCGCGACGCGACACCGGACCGCCCGAGAAGACGTTGCCTTCTCGCTGACGCGATTCCCATTCAACTCCTACTCTCGTTTTAATCTCTCGCCTATGGTATCGATTTTTTTAGAATTTTTTTATCATTGTTATTTATTTATTTATTGTTTTTTTTTTTTCATTTTTTGTATGCCGATGGAAGAGAGATTGATTGATTGATTGATTGATAGTATTTATTATTCCCTGGAAAACTATTCGGGCAAATTAGGTAGTTAACGGGAAGATCAATACAAAATCGCAGAAAACCGCAAGAAAACGCAAGGAAAACAGTAATTCATGGTAAATATAAAGTAAAGGAAACAGGAATAACAAAATAACGAAAATTAACGATCGAAAATACCCAACGCTACGGTTGACACTCAACTGGATCAAATCAGCAAGCTAAAATTTACGAAATGAAGATATTTATAATACAGTAATAACTTAATGATAATAATAAAAATAAACACGAAGAGAGTTAAAAGAAGAAAATAATACAATATTAATAATAATAAAACAATAAAAACAAGGAAGAGAGAGATAGAGAGAATAGAGCGTTGCGGTTTGAACCAGCTCTACTACTGAGCTTTATCCAGTTCAATATAAATGACGCTGATTGGAGAAAGGAAGGTTATGACGACCCTCGCAGCCCTGGTTCAAAGCTAGTCATTTATTAGTGGATAACTACGTAACTGAACTTCATGATAAATAAGGGTTCTTATTTACCATCAATGAAATTGGGTATATTGGTAAATTTCTAAATCCGGCTTGGGTACGCTGTATTTTCGAGTTTACGGTTTGTGTACTGGATTTTTTAGGGAACAGTCGGGGTTTAGAGAATTTTTCTAAGCTTCCAAAAAATCTGAAGAAAATGTGACAAAATTCTGGGTTACCGATGGAAGTGTCCACTGCATGGCCCAGCAGCTAGCAAGCTCAGAAGTTTAAAAACGTTGTTAACAAAAATTGAAGAAAATGAAAAACATAATGGATAAATATAAATTTGAAACGATGACTGTTCCTTCAAAGACCCAGAGTACACACACGCCGTATCGATCGCTAGAACCGGAAGGTAAAAAACGAATAGCTTAAGAAAAAAAAAAAAAAACAAAAGGACAGACCAGACAAATATTAATTCCCACGTGCATCAATAGTCAAGTAGCTAACCGACTACCAGCCAACTACAGACACGAACGAAGGCAATTCGTAATTCCCCCGAGACTTCTCAGCTATTTCAACGAAGACTCCGAGTTTTCTAGAAATAGGATATTACACACGGTACGAGTTGAGAAGGGGAAGATGAAAAAGGAGAAGGGAGAGAGAAGAGGGCGGACAGCAGGGGCCCGGGCCAGTCGGAGTTTAGCAACGACACGAAAGGTCAAGGTGTTTCTGGCAGATTACGTTCTTACCGGCTCAATCTTGGTTGGCCTTCCTCCTTCGAGTCTGCCGTCCGATGTTTCCCTACCAACCACTCCCTTCCGCCCCTCACCGTTCCCCCTCCCTGACTCCTCGTCGCCACCGTTTCCTACTCGACCGATGCGTCTCAACTCGGATTCGGCTGCGGTTCCTCGACGCTTCTCTCCGCGTGCCTGGAATACCGTCGCGTCTCGGCCGTTCCCGTCATTGGACGCGTTAACCCGAAGCATTCGGGGATTCGTACACCGGGCGAAATCAAAGGCAAAGAGAAAGAGGAGAAACGGTTGGATCGGACGAGGACGCGGCGGTGGAGTTAGCCGTTGCCCGAAGAGACGGTAACGGACGGAAGGAGGCATTTTCTCCCTCCCACCGACCTGGAAACCACCGGGAAGCGCGCCGAGCAACGCGGGTCGCATCGACGACATTCCCTCACGTGCCGAGAGCGGCCCGTGTCGCGTTCATCGTTCCAGGTAATCGTTGTTCCTCGCGACCGACACTCGACTCCGGAGAGCCCCCTCTCCCTCGATTCTTTTCTCTCTCCGTCGCTCTCTCCCTCGCTCTTGCGGATGTACGCTCGTTCCAACGACGGAACGTTGCTCCATGGAAGGAGAACGGGGAGCGACATCGTTTCACGTCCACCGGGTGAAACCCAGCGTGGGTAATCAGCGCGCGATAAAACGACGAGCACCGATCAAAGGTCGCCCGAGTCGATACGCCCGACGGATGCCAATCATAGTCCATTCCGTAAAGAGAGAAAGAAAGCTCAAGGTACGAACGAACTCCGAGATATCGGTGATGAGAGAAAACGCTGCGAGGATGTTGATCCTTCGTTTACTCGACTGGGTTTGTTTGGGTTTTCGTTGCGACAAGTTCGCAACGTGCCCCCGGTAGTACTTCGAAACAGAACTGGACAAGTATCACAAACAAGGACCGACTCGTCTCGGAGATCTCTTTTCATCGTCGGAACCGGTTCTACGCGTCATCGATCAAACGTCGTAGGATGCTCAGTCGTAACGCCGGTCTACGCGACTTTTTGCTTTCGTCCGTTCGGGAACGGTACGTTCGTGCGGAAGGAATACAAGCCTGGTGTGCAGCGAACCTCGGATCGGGTTTGCCAGCGTTGCGCTCGTTGACGTCACGAGGTTCGCGGAAGGTACCAAGCAAAAGAGGAAAGGTAGAACCGGAAGGGCCTAGAAGTTGTCTAGAAGTTGTCTAGAAGTTGTCCAGTCGCGGTTAACGCGAACCAGAAGTCGCGACTCCTCGGTATTGTACTTCGTTATTTACTCGTTGGGATCGTCCGTGGTACTCGCGTGTTCGAAAGTGCATCTTCGGGTAATGCCTGCGCAGTCTCTGCTCTGCCCTCACCGTTGGCCCGGCGCACCTTGGTTGGTCATTGGCTCTGAAGCGGGGCCGAGCCCTCTCTCCCTCTCGAGTCCTCGCGGTGTTTCACATAAATACACAAATACGCGCATACTTGGACGTATACCGGGGCCCACGGCCGCATTCCACGACAACCCGCTTCTCTTCTCACCGCCTCACGGGAGAGGCTTCCTATCCTCGTCTCTCGCATCGGTAAAAACGTACTCCCGAGCCTCGGTTCCGCGCGAGGGTCCCGAGGAGATCTCGTCGAGAACCTCCCACCAGCCGCGTATTTTTCTCTCTCGGAGGAGGACGACGAAGAGGAGGAGGAGGAGGAGGAGGAGGAGAAGGAGGAAGAGGGGGAGGAGTAGAATTTTAACCCCGCTGCCCGTCTCGAAGCGCCACCGGGCGCCTCCTTCCTCTTCTCGCTCGACAGGCGTCCTTTTTGCCTCTTCTTTTATTACCCCGTACGGGTTCCGCGCGAGTTATGGGCTATCCCCGCGCGAGTTATCGCGACCCCCGCGAGTTATGCGCTCTCGTAGCTTCGTCGATTTTGCACTCGGCTAATCCTACAAGGGAGCCGAGTCTCCTCGTACCAATGGATCGTAGTTTCGATCGAGTTAGGATCTCGATTCGCCGATAAGTTTTATCGGACGGTTCGTCTTCTGGATGGCTCGGAGAGACTCTTTACCGATCATTCGTTTTCGATCACGCGGTGATCCATTTTCCGTGATTCGTTCTTGGGCCGAGCGTCGCGCTTCCACGGTATCCACCGCCGTCTTATCTCCCGATTCGGGAAGGTACATGGAAAAAAAAAAGAGGGAAAGTGTCGTCGCAGCCCAATTCCACGCGAACGCGTCGGGCCCTCTTTTTTCGCGAGGTGGTCAACGCTGTTGGATATGTGTTTTAACGCGCAAACACGTTGGACCGGCGCGTCGAAGATCCGTCTCTCTCTCTCTCTCTCTCTCTCTCGGTTTCTACCGCGTTTGCTAGCGCCCCGGTGCCTGATGCGTGTCCTCCTTGGTGTGATACCGAGCTTCTGGCTCGTGTGTTGTTGCACGGACGGTGCGTGCGAGCGCGGACCCGAGAGAGCCTCCTAAGAGGGAACCGGAGGTCCGAAGGAGGGAGGAAAAGGCCCCGAAGAGGGAGGCCCGGAAGAGAGGGGGCGCGCGCAGAAATATTTTGTTTACCTCGCTCCCAGTTCTTTGAATCCTTCGGGCTGCGCAGGGATGAGCCTGATCGCGGCTCTCTCCGTCTCCCTCGAGCTCCTCGCGACGGCGGCGCTCGGCCTCGCGTCTCGGCAGGGCGTCTTTCTCAATCGAGCCGACGTTCCATCTCCTCGCCCTCCGTATCCCTCTCTACCCTCGACCCTCGTCCATCCTCTCTCTTCGTCCGGCACCAGCGATATCCGCTGCGTGGTCTATCGTTTTCTCTCCGTCTCGCGGTCCCCGAGTACCATCTTCTCAGGCCCCTTTTTCTCCCCCCCTTTAATTCTGGGCCCCCGTATCGGGCCCCGCGCGCACACTCGCTATCGCGCATGCGTCGTTGCTACTTCTTCGTACGAACGATACGCGCGCGCGCGCCCGCTCTCGTGCCCTCGTACAATCCCGACGGAGCCTTGCATCGTTAACCGTTATCGGTGTATTGGTTAACGCGAGTTACACTCCGCGAGATTCTCTACCTGCGCGGATATCCCGAAAGAACGACCACGGAACCGCCAATGAGAGAGAAAAAGAGGACGAAGAGTGGGAGGAGAGGGAGAGAGAGAGATCGATGTGTACCGTGGAACGGGAGAGGAAGAGAAAAAGAGGATATCGAGTATAGTTCGGGGAGAAAGAGAAAGAGATGAAACGCGAAGACTGCCCCCCACGCAGGCTACTTATACATTCATACCTTCTTACGGACCTCCTTCGAATAGCGCGGCGACGACCTCGCCGGCTCGCTGCTACTCTTCTTCTTCTTCTTCTTCTTCTTCTTCTTCTTCTTCTTCTTCTTCTTTCACGTCTTCGGCATGTCGCGCCATCCACGCGAGATCCCAACGTCGATAACTCTTCGGGGTTGTACTCTTTCATAGATTCGCGCCTACCGTCATCCTCCCTGGGTTATGTTGGTCGAGCAAAAAAAAAAAAAACATTTTCTCGTATATCACCAATAATGCATTGAAAAAAAATAATAAAACAACGAAACGTCGGTGCGACGTTTCTACCTGTCGTTATTTCGGTTCATAGTTCAGTTACTACTGGCCCGAAACGTTTATAGTGTCCAAATGAAAATCCCGCGATTGGGCAATCCTGTTTTTCTTCTCTTTTTTTTTTCTTAATTCCAATACATATTGCCGATCGAAGATAATGGTTTTTTTTTTTACCGTGAAACACTGGTACTGTTCAAGCTTCGTAAGATCGCTCGCTCCGCTTGAAAAATGAAACGACAAAGTGAAAAAAAAAAAAATGAAAATTGTATGTTTCGAATATCGCGCGGGTTTGTGCGAAACTCGGTTTATAAACGTCGGTGTACGGTTATACCTACATATACTTGGGTAGTTCGCGTTCACTCGGGTGCAGAAAGTTTACAGTGTGCGTGCGTGCCCCTGGCATCATCGAACGGCCTTCCTAGCATCTCTCGTCTTCCCTTCCCCCTCTTTTCTCTCTCTTTCTCTTTCTCTCTTTCATCGCACAATCGCGATCTTCGCTCTCCCTCTCCCCCTCTCTTTTTTTCTTTCCCCCCCGCCGCACGGGCCCGATACCGAGAGAAAGGGAAGAAGGCCCAAGCCTCACGGCGTATATACGTATACACAGAGGCGGCGGCAACAACACCGTCGAGAGAGTCCCAAAGATATATAGCAGCCAGCAACAAATGAGGTCCTTCCAAGAATCGGGGCCACCGACACAGCGAGCGAAGGAGCACCAGCTCTCGCGCGCCGCATTTTCGGATCCCGATGTTTCAGACCCTCAAAAGAGAGGGTGAGAATCACCCACGGACTAAGCCCGTCTTCCTTTCTCTCTCTTTCCTTCCCCCCCCCCCCCCCCACTCTCTTTTCCCTCTCTCTCTCTCTTTTTCTCTATCGCCTTGTGCAACTTGAACTTGGAATCCTCGAGGCTCTGCAATCGTGAGATCGTTTCAACAACGGAAACATGTGAGTTTTCGTTACGAAACGCTCGTTCCCAAAAAAAAAAAAAAAACAACAAAAAAAATAAAAGTAATTTAATGATAAGTAATTTAATAATTAACGAATTAACGAATTCAATTCAATTTTTTTCGTAAAGAATTCAATTCAATTAACGAATTCAATTCAATTTTTACGGCAAAAGACAAAGAGCAAGGTGAATTACCATCCGTAGGTAAATCGATATATTTCTCATATATTTCGACAAACAAAAAAATCAAAAGTAAAAAAATTGCAAATTTTCGTAACAGGGAAATGGAAGCGACGTACGTTATTCGAAAGCGGATACGTTGCACTTGGTAATACGGCGTTGGTTGATCTTAAGAAATTCCATTGGACGGATAATGACGAAATCCTTATCGTTACGACGTTGTCGCGGTCACATTCCTCCGAGGAATCTTTCTCGTTCTTATCGACTCTCGAAGGGTAGACGATCAAGATTGATTTATCGATTGCGTTTTATCGATACCCATCCGCGTATTGGTACGAGGTGGAACGAGAGGAGAAGGGGGGACTACATTTCTCATTTCGGATCAGATGTAAATACTTCGCGACGGTGTATCTCGGAGCTCGTATTTTCCTATGTATCGGGCTGATCGTGAAAGAATCCAAATTATTGGGGGCATATATATACGCGGAGAGTGAAAGAGAGAGAGAGAGAGAGAGGGAGAGAAAGCTGGCGCCATAAAACGCACCACAAGCCTCGTATCGTCCCATCCCGTCCCCTTTCCCCCGTTAAATACGTCGGCCCGCAGCGGCGCAGCGCGAACAGCATTCTATGTTTTCTGTGAATGACTCGTGTAGGAGCGCGGATGTATGGGTCGCGTCTACGCAAGATTGAGAAACCGTTGAGTCTCGGTGTGCCCCGTAGCGTAGACCAAACGGAGGAGCCGCGTCGAACGATCTCCCCGGGCGTCACACGAGGAGAGAAGGAAGCTCTCTCTCTCTCTCTCTCTCTCTCTCGCCTCACCGCGCCATCTTTCCTTAGCTCCGTCTTTATCGAATCCTCGGTTCCTCTTTCTCTCCCTCCGAGTGTTCATACCGCACGCCTTGGGCCCTAATTGGGCCAGGAATTTCGGCCCCCGCGGCCTCATGCCCCCCCTCTACCCCGCAAGACGGCAACCCCCTCGATACACCGCCGCCACCGGAGGCACCAGCGGCACCAGCGGCACCAGCACCGCTCTTCGAATATTTCTCCTCCGTCGTTTCTTCCTTCGTTCAGCTATCGAAGAACTCGCTTTTCGTTTCTTGGAAAAGCAGCCTCATTGCCGCCATCACCATCGCCCAAACTTCGTCAGGCCGCTCTTACGTCCTCCCGTTTCGCTCGTCTTCGTTCTTCTATCTCTCTCTCTCTCTCTCTTTTTGTTTCGTCGTTTTCTTTCTTTTTCTTGACTGTTTTGTTTGTTTCGATTTCTTTCTTTTTTTTTTCGTTTTTTTTTTTTTTTTTTTTTTTTTTTTTTTTTTTTTTTTTTTTTTTTTTTTTTTTTTTTGTTTTTTTGTTTTTTTTTTT
>JAPYZI010005081.1:0-26877 GCA_030523105.1 Ophioninae sp. A BG-2022a
CGGGCGGGTTTTGAAAAATTAAAACGGCCCCGCTTCCGCCGCAACCCCTTTTCCAAAAAAAAAAAAAAACCGACAGGTTTCGTCGTTTCCCCCCTCCTGCCCTACCAGGCCACGACGTTCTCTCAATTTTTCATCTCGTTTCACTCGTGTACGCTCTTTCTTCCACTCTCCCCCCACTTCCTCCTCCCCTCCCCCCGTTCTTTCGTTTCACTGTAAATATTATTACGGACAATATCTAATTCAATTACGTACGAATAAGGTTTACTATACAACTTTTAATGTTAACCTCCCATATTTTTCGTAAACGCTAATATATATCGTTTAAAATGAATGCCATTCGGCGGGCGAAGTGTGGACCGCCCGTGTTTTTTCTTCCTCGTAGTGTTCTCTCTTCCCCTCTAAAACACTTTGAGATATTCCGATCCGGGAGCATATACATATATGCGCGTGTATCGTTTTCTTTAGCGTTATCAACTAGGCTATGGTCTTAACAAAAGTCGTTCGTAGGCAATTATTATTATTAGTTACGTCTTCTTCACCTCCCTCTTTTTCGTTTTTCTTTTTCTTATTTTTTGTTTTTTTCTTCTAAATTCTCATTCACTCCCGAAGATCCGTATAAACGTAGAAACATCGTATGAAAAACTTGAAAAAGGTACCGTTTCTTTTCATTTGTTCTTCTTCGTTCGTCGTTGAGTGGCTGGTGTGTCGGGTTGTGCGGATTGATTTATTTTTCCTTTCTTTTCCGTAATTGATAATTAGGCGATATTCAATGATTATCATAAAAATTACGATAGGTTTCGTCGCAAGTGTCTTCTCGTTATGAAGAAAGTTTTGTTTCGTTTTTTTTTTTTTTTTTAGCATTCACCGAACGAATGCCAAATTTACACAAACGCTTGTTTCTCTCATACTTTTTCTATTTCTAGATTATATATCACTTAAATTGCTCGACTTACTGTATCATTTCTTTTTTTTTGTGTTTGTTTTTTTATTTCAGTATATTATTTTTTCATTCGTCGTGACGATGACGAGGGCTCTGTGTGCCGGACATGTACGCTCGTACGCACGCAACTTTCGCCACCGTGTGCGTGTCTTTTCTTCGTATCGTTTGTTTTTTTTTTGTTTTTCCCCATTTTCGAGTAAAAAATTGTATGAATGGCGCGTGCGCGCGCACGTGTCCGTGTGTGGATGTGTGTCCTGGGAAGGTTTACAGTTCCTCGTTACAAAAAAAGAACGCTTTTTTTTTTCTCTCTCTCCGCACTTTCCAATTGTACAAACGCAGGGAAAAAAAACGAGGCTAGCAAAATGAATACGAAGAAAAGTAATCGAATCGCTCGAACGTGGAATATCTGTCTCGTGCGTTGCTGCTCCTGGTGTGTAAAACGTTTGATCACTCAATGGCCACTCTGATCGTCCGTCGACAGCTTTCCTATCTTCGTCGATGCGCGTGGGACGACTATTCGCGTTACCCTTTTTTCCCTTCTCGACATTATCGCCGTATCCTGACTCATTATTTTTCAAGCGTGCGGAAATAACTCAACCTTGCCTACTCGAATACAATCTCAGTTGAATAATCTTTCATTCTCGTCTTACAAAGCCTTCGTTGAAACTCTCAGTATACAGTTATAGCGTGTTTGGGTTTACGTTTTCTTTTTCTTCCAGTAATGGGAGGGAGGGGGACGGGACGAAAAGGGGCGCCAACCCGTTGAGTATTTCCTTCAAAGTACACGAAGACCCGAGACTCTCGTTTTCGTTCGGAAAAAATGATCGTGGAAAAGTCCGTTCTTCGTTGCTCGTCCGAATCCCGTTACTCGTCGCGTTTACACTTATCTTAATAACAATTAATGACACTTTAAAATTTCTACACTCTCGCGGATATGAATGATGGCTCATCGAAATCCGCGGCTGGGCACCGCCCAACATTCGTAATTCGTGTGTGCCTTGTCTTTCTGTCCGTATGTGTTTGTGTGTGCGCGCGTGTGTGTGTGCATGTGTGTGTGTGTGTATGTACTCGTGTATTCGTTTGTTCGTGCATTAATATTCCGTTGCTTCGCGAAATAACGAATCACCACTCGAGCGACCTCGCGATAGACCGTCTCACGATTCATCATCGTTTTTGGATTTGACATACCCTCGGTTAATTCCTTTTTGCTCTCTCGCTCTTTCTCTCTCTCTCTCTCTTTCTACCCCCATTTTTTCGTTTCTTCGGACCGTTCTTAAATAATTCGATTCGTCTCAAATCTCGCAATCCCCCATCGAACGCCGTCTAATAATTAATAGGCCTACTATAAAAAAGTCCTTATGCCCCCTCACGATGATTTCCGGTGACATCGTCGTCGCTGGTTACATTTCGTTTCTTTTTTTTCTCTCCCCTGTTTCTTCCTCCTCTTCGTCTTCTTCTCTTTTTTTTTGTTGCTGCTCGTAACGAAAGAACGTTATTTTCAGTTTAGTTGCAGGAATGGTCCAAATATACATATCTATATAATATACTTTTTTGGTTTTAACGAGAGAAAAGAACTTTCTTCTTCCCAAAATACAATTCGGTTAGCGGCGCTTATTCGTTCATGTTGTTTTGGTGATTCATGTCGGCGATTATTTCCTGCAAAATAAATAAATTGTTTCGCTTGTAATTGATTTCGAGGCGGCGATGGTTCGTTCTCTTTCTCTTTGTTGCTCGAATATACTCACAGTTGTGTTGACGACGCTCTCAATGTTCTCATTAACCGCCGCTGCAACTGCTTTCTCGTTTATGCCAATTTCGTCAATGGCCTGAAACATCGTAAAATTCGGGAGGGTTAGTAACGGTGGCGAAGTGATCACGACGGTGATCGCTGAGACGAGCCAATGTCAGATGGCCCCTCGCTCAATAGTCTTCTTAAGGAACTTCAGAACCGGAAATGCTCGGCGAGCTTTTCCGATCGTTGGGCGATCATCATTTCATCGTTTCCTCGATCCTCTACGGTCTACAATGATTCTACACTTTGTTAAATTCGTCAAAATAATTCCGTTTCGGAAAGCGAAGACCGAAGATTAACAACGAAACGAAAGGTCGTCCTGTTATTTCGTCCGGTAGGGTGGATTTACCTTGGTGACCGAGGCAACGTCCTCGGTGATGGCGGGTCCAACCGGAGCTGGGGCCTCGGCTGGTACCGCGGGTGGTGGACTCATCGGGGCTTCATCGTTCACTTCCGTCGTGCCAACGTCATTAGGAACGACGTTGTTTTCTACTGGCGCCTCGGGCTCGGTTTTGTTCTATAATAAACAAAACAAGAAACACACACGCGAACAACGAATAAGACCGAGTTGCGTTAAAACCATAAAAAATAATCAAAATGAAACGAGGATCAAAGTGTTGAGCGTGATAAAATTCGAGTCCCAACATGCTTATCGAAAAATCCCTTTGCATTTCGTACAATTCTGCTGGTGCACGCTCGCTAATGTCATCCTCGATCAATTCGTGTAAACAACGTTTACGTTGTACAGCTACAACGGTACTTTCGAGTTTCCGTCGGAACTGTCGATCAATATTTCCCGATCGTTTCGAACCCGCGTTAATAATCAATATTACGAAAAACGTTTTCAATTAGAGAGGAAAGAAGAAAAAGAAGACGAATACTGAAACAGCTTTACCGAATCGATTGTTCGTGAAATTGAATCGATAGTACGATCACCGGAATGAAAATCGTGCCACTTTAGAATCGTTCGTAATACGTTCGAGCGTTGTTAGAGAGATGAAACCCGCGTACGTAAAATCGCCGCATTCCCCGCGTTCGGACAAAACAGTTGAAACATGCTGCATACGGAATATGCTGACGACACAACGGATGCATTACCGCGCGAAGAAATACGTACGAGAGATTTCTCAATTATCCAACCAATCTGCAGATTTAATTCCAGAGTCAACAAAATTCAAAGGAAACCAAAATCAATGAAAAAAAAAAAAAAGATAAGGACAATTACCAGCTACAAGTTTGGCAATGATCGACCATTACGTCTATCAGTGAGTACTTCGTTACTAATCTCTAAATCAATCCAAGCACGTACAGCATTTTCTGCCAAATGTATGTATATATAAATCTGAACTTTCATTTACGCAACTGCATTATGGACCTCGCGATTTCTTGCGTCAATACGTATGTACAATATTGGACATATATATATATATATATATATACATACAGATAAATACACATATGTGTATATATATATGTATATGTATTATTTTCTCATCATAGCGAAAACCAAGAGGCAAACAACACGGGGTTTGGGCGTGAGGATAGGGGATTCGTTTCGTACCGAGCAGCAGACGTTGTTATCGATATCTTTTCTTTCCGCGAAGTTTTAGTGGGATCGTAATATAATAAATGGGGGCGGGGCGGAGTGGGATTAATTTGTCGTTTTCGATGAAGATGGATACAGGCTTGTAGAGTTCTCGATGGTATCAACGGGAAATTCTTGAAGGATCGTTGACGCGGTGAGTCGTGAAGGCAGCAGGGAGAGAGAGAGAGAGAGGAAAGGGCTCGTCCATACGTGTACAAAAGAGCGGGAAAAAAGGAAAAAGAAACATCCCAGACGATCCCCAACGATCGAGCACGCGCGAACCCTTCAACCCTTCGGGAACTTTGCAACCCTCGTTTCATTCGTAGGCCAGTGTCATCGGCAACAAAGGGAGGATGGATCGAGAATGGGAACATGACTCCCAGCGAGTGGAGAAGAGTGAAACGACAAGACACATTTGTGGAACCTGGCTTATATGTATAAAGACAACAGTGAGAGGAGCGTATACGTAAGAGACGAGGAACTGGCGTAACACAGAGACAGAGATAAAGTAAGGTAGAATGAAGAGAGAGAGAGAGAGAGAGAGAGAGAGAGAGAGAGAGATTCGTGTGCGCTTCAGGTTACACCACAGAGATTGATGTTACAATATTTTGTTCAAATTTGGCAGACCCAAGACGGCGAGATACTTTGGGAACTCGATAACCCGCCGATGTAGGAAAACACTTGGTCGTTTCTTTTGTTTTGCTTTTTTTATTGTTTTTTTTTTTTTAGTGATTCATGCCAGGATTTTGCACGTTAGTCACCTGGTCGTTATCCTCGATGAAGTTCGTTAATTGAGAATCGACGATCTCATTATCCCCCATTGGTTCGGCCAATCTCTCCGTCAATTCGACTTCCGAATTGTAAGAATCGAGGCTTTGCTCCAACGATTCCATCTTGAATTCGCGATTGCTCCGATCGTCAGCGGACTCGAGGAACGAGGCGGACGCTCCGGTTGACGTTTCGCAAAGATTCCCCGTTTCCTCGATATTCTCACTGGCGATGGGACTTCGGGGCGGCGTAGGAGGAAGCCTCTCCATTTCCGTTTGACTTTTCGGAGTTTCGGGGTTCGCCTCGAACGACGAGTGTCGTTCCGGGTGTAGAGATTCTATCGGCTCTTCGGTGGGACTAACGCTCGCGGATGAATTTTGGCAGGATTTATCGGGACTGGCCGAACGAGGAGGCTCATCGGTATTGCTACGGTGGAAGACCGAATCCTCGATCGGAGCTCGCGACGATTCTTTCGGGGATGTCTCCTCGAGTTCTGGCTCGACCTCTCTCTTTTCCACTATTTCCACGATTTCCTCGATTTCCTCGATATCGGGGGACTCGGAGCTTTCGATCGTTGGAAAATCGCGGGGGAGATCCGTCGACGGAACGATTCGCGGGATCTGCTCTTGGGCAATTTTATCGGACTCTGAAGTTTCGAGGGGCGTCGAGTCGCACGGGAGTCGACTCGCGGGGACTTCCGGTCGCTCCTCGGCAATTACAACGGATTCTTGAATCTCGAGGATCGAGGAATCGGGCGAGGGTTCGTTCGAAGGAACTCGCGGAGCTCGGTCTTCGGCGATATTATCGGACTCGGGACTCGCGAGGATCGCGAAATCGGGCGAGGTTTCAGTCGCGGCGAGTTCCGGTCGCTCCTCCGTAATTTCCGCGACGATAACGGTATCCTCGATCTGGCTCGATATGAAGTTCAACAACTGGCTGGTGGCTTTGGGGACGGGTATCGGCGAATCGGGCAAAGGCGGCGGTGGCGAATCCTTCTCCTCGTTGTTGTCGTCGACGTCTTCGAAGGTGACGATCGGCTCGCTGAGAGCTTCGCCGATTTCGGGGCTCGCCTCGATCGTCTCTTCGGTAACGACGAGTAAATCGTCGAGCCTCGCGGACCGGTCGACCGGGCAATCGTTGGTCCTCTCGTCCTCGAGAACATCGGGTACGACGAGAGCGGGTTTCGCCTCAACGATTACGTCGGAGATCGGTACGGGACCTTCCTCCGTGCGCAAGACGGGATCACCGATTTCCGGTATCGAGGAGGCATCAGCGGTAACTCGAATTCCTGCGTCGACGAGCGCGGTCGGATCGGGCTTATCGTCGTCCGTCGCGATCGGGATTTCGTCGCTCGATACTCGGGACTCGGCCGTTCGCTCGTGGGAGACCGAGACGGTGAAAATATCGGATTTATCGGCGTCTCGGGGCGGAATCGCCGCGAGGGGGGTGGCCGTTGATCGGCGATCGGAAGGGAGGGAGTCATCGTCGCCGGGTGTCTTTTGTTCGGAGGATGGGTCGGGTACGTCGGGAGCGTCGCCGGGAGCGTCGCCGGGAGCTTCGCCGGGAGCGCCGTTGGCAGCCTCGGCGGGAAGCTTGAGCGCCTCGGCGAGCGCCGTGGCGTTCGCGGCGACTTGCCGGGCTTGTTGCAAAGGCGACGGATCGATCGGTGTCGGCGGTGGACTCGACGGGAATTGGGACGGGATATCCTCACTGGTTTTCCTCTCAATGATAGACGGCGCGTCGGTAGCCGTGGTATTAGCTTTTTGGTTGGACAGGGAGCTGACCTCTACCGGGGCATCTATAACCGCCGCCATCACTTGACTGACCTCAACTTTTTTTTCAGCTTTCGCGAGCTCCGACACCTCTTTCTCGTTATCCTCGGTTTTTTCAGCCTCGGTGGGAACGGGAGTGGGCGCGGGAGTCGTCGTATCGTCTTTCTTCTCTTCTCCCGGACTCGAGGATCCAACGGGGCTTCCCGCTTTGCTCGGTGATATCTTCTGTTCCGGTTTTGTCGGATCGGACGAGGCCGCTCCTCCCTCGGTCACCTCCTCCGTCGCCTCCTTCTCCGTTGGGCTGCTCGCTCCCGATTTATCCTCGGACTGACAGCTCGCCGATCCTCCCGCCGATCCTCCTTCCGCTGTCTCGGCTTCCTCGCTACCCTGAACAATCCGTACAAGCAAATCGTTACGTTTTCGCCAACTTCAGGCACCGCTCGAGACCCGCGCCCCTCCCTTCCCTCCTCTACGATCGACCATCTCTGCGGGAGACCGCTCGTTCGTCCAAGGGCTCTCCCGCGGATTAAACGTTTATCAAAGACTTTTCCTAATCACTTTTCCAAGCCTAGATTAATTTTATTTTTTCTCAATCGTCCCGTTCCTCGTGCCCGTTTTAACGGGCTCCTTTATTCAGCTCGCTCGCTCGGAAGGAGACCCTCGGTGAGGTCCACCGGGGCAAATATGGACACCGTGCGAATCGTCCGGAGCAGCGATTATTTGCTTCATTCGCGGCCCACTCGACGTCGAGTTTCGACTGTTCCAGAGTACACGTGGAACTTTAGTTCAGTCGAGCGTGAGATTATTTTAAGCCTGGAACGTTGCTAAACCGTTCGTGTCAGGCTCTCGGAATTGTTCGCGAGAGCTACCCTCGTCGAGTGTTCTCTACCCCATTCGTGAAACTCTTTCCCCGTTCGAGCGCCGTCTCTCTCTCTCTCTCTCTCTCTCTCTCTCTCTCTCCTCCTGACATCATCGCCGACGTTCGTAAATAGGCGAGAGAGGGTGAGTGAAACGAACGAGAGCCTTCACGCCTGAATATACTAACGCTGGCAACTCGAGTCCTGTCTAACGAACGAGACGGAGAGAGAGAGAGAGAGTGAAAATTTGGACGTTCCAGACCGTTCCGGTGGTTCAAATTCTCGATTGGCGCACGAATCAAGGGGGCCGGAAAACACGAACGGGTAAAACTGTACGCCCGAGGGGTAAAGGCGGCAAGACGGGAAATCCCGCTTGGGCAACCGTGTCAGTGTGCCATATCCGGAGAAGTGTCTCTCGAGACGGGACACTCTCGAGTCTCATTTCGCACGACGAATGTTTCCACGTTCATCCGTGGGGCATGAATATATTATATAATCCCACCGGAGGCCCTCTCGTGATCCACTTTTCTCAATGTTTTTTTTTCCAAACGGAAGTGACGCGACTTTTTTTTAGGTGTTTCAACAGGCTGAGGGATAGGCAATTTTTCTCAGTGATATTTGACACGTGAGAATTTTTCAAATATTTCACTTATTTCCGATGGAATTGTCGAATCGATGCGAAGAGTTAATCGAGGAACGATAATTCAATCGCTGCTTACAACGTAAGTGCACTCGAAATACTCCGGTATAGAAAAACTCTGAGCGTTGTTGGCTATCGACCAAAAAGTTGATCCCAAGACCGGGGCGTCTGTAAAAATTGGCCAAAGGCCAAAATGTGTGAGCAAGCACGAATGGAACTGTGCGTACGAACGTATGCACGCGGAGCAACATCCTCGCGAAAAACTCTCTCGAACGAGGCCCATTGTTCCCTCCGATCATCCATTCTTCAATGACCCACGATTATTTGGTTTACTTAATTCGTGACTGCGTTGCGAAATAATGATCTCGATAGTTTTGGAATTATGATTCGTCATCGAGGCTCTTCGTTTTCTTATTACTTGTACATCAAGAAAAATCGGAAAAAAGGCCTTTTCGATGCTGGGAAAAAAAGTCAACCCAATTCGTTTTTGCCTTCCCGCGGTCAACTGCTCGTTAAATAATTGCAGCTTGGATCGATCAATTTGGAACATTCGAAAATACACTTCGGTACAATCCACCAGTTCCAGTATCTTTCCAGCTTAAGCTTCGAAAAAAAAAACTGTAACGAGGGGAGCGCGTGAAAAACCGCTACGGATATTCGAATTAAGTTCGGAGATGTCACCGTGGAAAATCATTGATCGTCCTAAAGGATAATCTTTTTATAAGAACTACAGGTTCGTCGCAAAGATCTTCGGGCACTCGTCTTTGGCAGATTTTCACTGTGCTTTCGTCTCGTGAATTTCTCCTCGGCGCCACGGGCTATTTTTGCGTGTGGGAAAGAGCAAAAAGCGGAGGTTGATGGTGAGAGGTGGAATCAAAGATAGACATAGAAACAGATTCGGAGGACGAGATATAATATAATTGCGCAGTCAAGTAAAAAATTTCAAACTGGAACATCGCGAACGTTCCTTTCGATTATTTAATTTTTTAATTTAATTAATTACCTTGCGGAAATTACCGCATCACTGTTCTTCCATTTATTAAATATTAAAATCGAAATAAAAATGAAAGTAACTCCGTTATTAAATGTCTATCAAATTTCATTGAAAAAACTACTGGAATTTAATAAATCGAAAACACCTTTCTACGTATTTTTACTCGAAAACAAGAACTTTTTAGAAGCTTCGAATTAAGCAAAAAAGAAGAAACGAAAAGAGAAAAAAATATCGTTGGTTTCCATCGATCGAAACTTGAACCATGTTCGAGCCGTTATCGCTCCTGGGCAATAATGAGGTTTTATCGCGTACTACGGTTGACGTACGTGAAGTCAAATTGTAAATGAAATTCTCGTTGAAGCGCGATCTACGCGGGTGGGGAGGGGAGTCACCAGAGAGAGAGAGAGAGAGAGGTATACTCGTGGTCGATGCAGTGAAAAAAAGTACACGAAAAAGAGACAGAATAAAGGTAGACCGGAAATTGTCTGGCCGGAAGTGGCCTGCCCACTGGATTAATCGAACCGACCGGTTTTGCAGCTCGCGTAGGTAGGGAAACTATAACCGACGACCAAGTATCACGAAATAATAATTATTGCGTGGCTATGGGTGGAAGGAATCGAGTACGGAAAATGATGGCGGGTCACTCGACCGTTAATTATCGAAGGGCTTGGACTACCGTAAAAGTTGAAAAAAAATCGTTCCCCGAGACGGCGTTCGGTGATTATAACAGCTTTAAAAAAATATAACAAAGTATCGAAGCGATTTGACGGAACAAAGAGAGTAACGAGTGGAAAAAGGAAATTGGCGTCGGGTCGTAGCGAAACTCGAAGCCCGTTGTATTCGTACCTCTGCGACGTCATTGTCCTCGAAGTTTCGGGCGTCGTCGTAGACATCGGGCGGTGCGATGCCCAAAAGTGGGAACGCGGACAAAACTCTGCGGGCACCCCTGGCAACAGCACCTACCGCGCGACAAACGCCATCCCCGAGACTTCTTCCTACTTTCATCATAGATTCCATTTTTGACCGGAAATATTTCTCGACCCGACCCGTCTACCTCGAGCACTGTATCGACGCGTCGCACTTTTGCACTTTTACCAAACGGAAAAAAACCGAAAGTAAATACGAATAAGAAAAAAAAAAGAAAAACAAAACAATGAAAATATCGATTTTCTCGACGAAAAGGGGGAAAAGTGTCGCGTCGCTCTTCGTTGAACGCGAACAGGAGCGCGATCGACTCGGGTGCGAAGTTATTTGCGCACCACCCACGTAGCTCGGGCACTCTTTCCGATGCAACGCAATACTTCCTTGCGCTTGGTATCTCCTATCGGTTCCCTCACTTTTTCCCTCTCTCTCCCTCTCGGCAACGACTTTGCGAGAAAAACGGTAGGAGCCAACGGGAACGAAAGAGAAAGAGAGAGAGAGAGAGAGACAAAGAGGTAGATTGCGTTACGGGCTGACCGGCGTCGACTCGGAGGCAACCGACACTCGGTACTGGCTTATATAGAGACCGCCGCCCGAGCCCAGGACCGTCCCACGTAACGGAAGAAGACAACGACCGCGGGACCAACGAAAAAACGACACTTTCGTTCTCGGCTCGAAGCGGAAATCCAAAAAACCGGAAGTCTTTTTTCTTTCTCTTTAATTAATGGAGAAACGCGAAAGATCGATCGAAGACCGCCAAAAACAACGATCCCCACCGGCACGACGCGCCGCAAGTTCGAAACATTAAAAAGTGCACCGAGCCTTGAAAGTAAAAAAGATAGCCGGCAGGAAAATGAGCAACTAGACGGGGCAACGTTGGTGGAAAGAACTCGAGGATGAAACGAAACAAGTTGGAGGAGGTCTGAGTAATTAATACACGGAGAGCTTTTTAATTTCCCGTCGAGAGGTCAACTTCTCCCCGTCGCTGGCTGTGCGAAACTCTCCTCTCGCTCACCCTCCCTCTTCCTCGCCGACGCGGTCAAAAAAAAAAAAAAAAAAAAAAAAAAAAGGGCAGCCGCGCACCGCGAGACGGGGCACGCGTCAGTTTCTATTCTCGGATCACGAAGACACCGAGAGCGTTGCGACGCAATTCGGAGAGCCTGTGGTACTCGAATGTCGAATCATTCGACTTTGTATATATAGAAATTCCATGATAGGTGCGCGCGAAGGGATTGCGCGTTGCGAGTACGCTGGTGGATCGATGGGACATCAACGAGGAAACTCCTCGTGATCGTACGAGCTCGTCGATCGCCAATATTTTTCGCTCCCATTTTTCATTTATTATTCAGTCCTGTTATCAATGTTCCGACAATTATTGCATAAGATTTAAAAAAAACATCGATCAATCGTGACAGTTTCGATGAATAGTTATTCCTTGATTATCGTACGAAAAATAATTGATCGCGCGACAGGAGACGATATCTTTGATTAAAAAATTGTCGCACTTGTAATCAAATATTAAGAATCGCAGTGATTATTTATTTTAAAAGCGATCTATGAAACTAACCGTATTAAATATGATGAAAAAAAAAAACATCGAACAATCATGACAGTTTCCATGATTAGTTATTCCTTGATTATCGTACGAAAAATAATTGATCGCGCGACAGGAGACGATATTTGATTAAAAAATTGTCGCACTTGTAATCAAATATTAAGAATAATCGTATTCAATATGATGGAAAAAAAAAAAAAAAAAAAACATCGATCAATTATGACAGTTTCTACGAATAGTTATTCCTTGATTATCTTACGAAAAATAATTGGTCACGCGACAGAAGAAAATTATTTGATTACAAAATTATCGCAAATGGGGAAATCCTCCCACACCGTAAATTTCACGTTAATCGATTCCTCGCTTAATTATGATTCTCAACCCCCCCCCCCCCCCCCCCCCCCCCCCCCCTCTCTCTCCCTCCACCCCCTTCTCCCCCCGCGCGCGAGCGGGCGGCGCAACGCGAGTTTAATGGTGAGTACGGTGCAGTCGGTCGTGCCCTTTCGCACGGCAGAGGTTCCGCGTCTCCGGTGAGCTTTAACGTTGAAGGGTAAAGCTCGAGGGAACCGTGAGACGCGTAATCGCGAGCCTCGGTGCAATCTTGCACCGTTCCCATATGCGCTTTGTCAACGGGAAGAGGACGACGTCGCGATGCGTCTCGTGACACGATACCGGACAAAGAGATCTCGCACCCTTTTCCACCTCGTCTAGTGTACTCGTACACACTATTTGTAACAATCAGTTCCGGCGAGGTTGGAGAGGGGATTTTGCGAGGGACGAAGGCGCGCGTTTCGCGATACAACGGAAAGAGGCTGAAGTGTCTCGGGCATTCTGTCAAACTCGAGAGACGGCACAGTCCTGAAAGTTCCGATCTCTCTCTTTCTCTCTCTCTCTCTCGTTTGCGTTTCGCAGAGACTACGCTTCGTACTTTACTTTATACCGTCATACTCGGTTTCTTTGTTCATTTTTCTATGCTCCGTTTTAGTTTTGCTTTCGGTTGTTTATTGTCATTACTATTATTTTTACTTGTTATTTTTATTATTTTATTATTATTGCTATTACTACTTCGAGTTTCGCTTCAGCTTACGTTTAAGTTCTGTTACGTTGTGTCGTTTATTTTCAATTTCTTATCGTATCATTCGATTTCTTTTCGTTTTGTTTTCGTTGTTTTATTGTATTATTTACTTATATTTTAATTATCTCGCTGGAAAGTCCGCTGGGGCGTAATAAACTATATCAATCGATCAATCGATCTCTCTCTCGCTCTATCAAAGTACGACGTGCTTTTTTTCCTACACTCGTTCACGCGAAATAATACGAGAAGACGTTCCGGAGAGAATTTCACACTCGTTTTTTTTTTTTCATAATTTTTTTCGGGTGAGTTTTTACCATTTTCTTTTCACAAACAAAAGCTATCAGATCTTCCGAACGAGAAAGAACGTTTATCCCTTAATCGTTGAAGGATGTCAAAAAAAAAAAAAAGTCCATCGTACTCCGATGGATACGCGCTATTTCCGTTCCAACGAGAAACGTCGCGACGACGATGAAAAAAAAAAAAAAAACAGTTCGGACGCTAGCTTTTTAACGTAGAAAGTGATGGATCATCAGTGAAGCGGCTCTGATAGGATTCCGCCGTCTCCGGATTAATCCGCAGCGATGGCAGCGCGTTACGCGCGAAGATACCTCGCGTTGATACCGCTGAGTCAATGCAGCGGAGAATCGAATTATTCAACGGTGGTAAAAGCGATGCTTGAGTTTACCATCGGCGAAACTTTTGCGATACGATCGAACCGAAGTAGAGCGACCGTTCCGTCGTTCGTTTCAACCGACGTTGGATCGAACGTTTCTCTCGTCTTTTCGAGGACGACCGAACCCAGAATTTTTCCGTCACTCGCTCGGACGACGTCCGACGGAGCTTTTCGGCCCTATATATTTCAACAATTGCCGGAATTCCAACGCAAAACCTTTTACGCGACTTTAATCCTTTTCGATTAAAGTCTTCGAAAGGATGGAACGATCCGAGGGGTGTACATTCGAGCACGGAAGGTAACTCGGACCGATGGCCACCATCAATAGCGAGCAAAGTGTTCACAGCGATATCGTTCTCGAGTCCTCGATAAATATTTAAACTCCGCCGCGAGTAGCTTTCCAAGTGTCTACGCCTCGAAGTGGACCTACCCCGCTCGACTATCGTTTCTTCAGCCACTTTTCCGCTACGAGTAGCCGAGGAAAAAACCAAAAAAAACAAAAAAAAAATGTCTCGTTTTCATTGAAAACTGACTTTACACAGGTTTTTGCCATTTTCCGGCGTCCTCGAGCCGGCCAGTCTCACTTAATTGGGGGAGATAACGTTTAGCCCCGGACCCTCAAGATTTAACGATCCGGACGTTCCTCCGGTCTGCGCTGTTATCAGAATCGACCGGGGAATTATCCTGGATCGTCGATTTAAAGTGAAAAAAAAAAAAAACAAAAAAATCATCGAACTCTTTACTCCCCGAAAGTTTGCATTTTTGTTGTTGTTTATTTTTTCGTTCTCTCGATTCGAGGAACATCGTTGTCGGGTAGGAACCGACAGAGGCGCAAGCGAGAGGATCCACGAGTCGGGTCAGAGCGAGAGGGAGGAGAGTCGAGCCGGTTGGCATGGCAACAGCTTCACTCGCGTCCCGGCGTCTCGACGCTCGATACTAGACGACGCCCAAATCCACCAGAACTTCCGCGCCTCAACGTCACTGAAGCTTCGGATATAGCGACTCGTGCATTCTCCCCCTCGCGTGTGATCGGTCGACGAGAAAAAAAAAAACACACGCGCACACGCGCGCGCAAAATCGACGCGCCGTCCTGCCTCGAACGAGGGGGGGATTCGTCGAGGCAACGAGAATCTCGTCTCCGAATGGGAACTTTGGCAAAGGGCTATTTTATTTTCGACCGGACACGGCGAATCTTTTTTGGCAGGAGAGAGAAAGTCGAGAGAGGAGAGAGAGAGAGAGAGAGAGAGAGAGAGAGAGAGAGAGAGAGAGAGAGAGAGAGAAAGAGAGAGCGCGCAGGGCACGAGCAGGAACGATTCGCGATCGTACGCCGTTGTACCGTTGTTCCGGGTGTGCGAGCGCGGTTAAACGAGCCGAGGTAACACGAAACGAGGCGAGGAACTCGAGACTCGGACTCGTCGATGCGAGCTGCACTCGCCGAGTCTCGTAATTCGTTAAAACGCATCTCTACGCGAGTACACAGGAGCCTCCGGCCCCCTGCCATCCGCGTGTGCCTTCGACTTCCTCCGGCCTTTCTCCCTTCGATTAACGGCGAATGAATTCTCCTCGAGATTACGAGAGAAGGTTTTACGGCGGGGATTGCCGGGGCGAAGAAAATCACTCACGCGTTGCTTTTTTTCCTCAACGATTGATCCGTTCGATCCTGTATAGTCTCAACGTCGATTCGACGCTCGAGTAATCGTTCCCTCGGACGCAACTAACGATTCATCTTCCACTCGTTCTCTTTCCCAAAATTCACGATTTTCGACAACGAAAAAAAAGTAGAAAAAATAAACGGAATAAAAGCTATACCCAGCTGTTTAGCAAAAAAAAGAAATGATAAAATTTGTTTAATTTTGGAAAAATGATGAAAAAATAATAATTTCGTCGTAACTAATTTGGGGTTCGATCGGTGATCGATTTACGTTACGATTGCTACATCGGCCGAACTCTCGGAGGAAGAGGATATTCCGAGATATCAGGAAGTACGGATAAAATTTGTATCACTGTACGTATCGTTGATAGAAGTTATCGATCGAGCCGCTGTTATCGAGTGGCAAAGAGAACGGGTACGGGATTTCGGGAGCAGAGGGGGCAAGATTCGATCTCTTCTTCGCCCTCTTTCCTTTCGTTCGATTTCATTCGAGCGACAAGTTGATAGACGCGTGGACAGTTCTGTTCAAAAGTATCCCGTCGTAATCAATAAGTATTCGAACGAAAAATTGAACGTCCGTGCAACGGGAGGGTTTATCGGCTTCGAAGCCTCTCGAGTTCGGTAAATCGGTGAATAATTTCTTGTTTTCACCGAGATATCGAATCGTTTTATCGTTCGAACGGAAAAGTTACGGGGGGGGGGGGGGGGGGGGGCGTACGCGCACGAAGGTGCGCGAAGAAGCAGGAAGGGAAAAGGACGCGTAGCGTTTTCGTCCGGAGAAAGAGGGTGAGTGGGAGTTCCGATCTCTCCCGAGGCGAAAGCAGAGATTGGGCACGGTTCGCTCAGACGCGAGGGAGCCCGAAAAAGAATTTCTTCGTTTTCCAACATTTCCGTCCAAGTTCAACGTCCACGTGAAATTTCCGGATTGCAATCGCTCGAAACGAAAATCGACGTATTTATCGATACTTGGTCCGTATCGTTCGGAGAGACGGAGAAAGATCGTTTCGTATAAAAGCGAGAGCGGCGCGTTGAACTTGACGTTCAACAGTTCTGGCTACGCGCCAACGAATCCCCGCTCGATGGTTTTGACTCTCCCTGTCTCCCTTCGAGACTGACGAGCCCGTAATTGCGTATTGTTTTCCCGGACGGCGGTTCTCCACCGCCTACACCCTCCTCCTTATTTTCAGACGAAAACGCCTCGATCGTAAAGTATCTCATCATCGCCAAGTTTTTTTTTATCGACTCGTCAGGCTCCAACGATACAAAAACCTCGCGATCTTTTTTCCGGAGACATTTTTTTTCGGATGGACGAAGCTCGAAGCGTCCTTGACGAGTGGTGCAAGGCTATACACGGTTCGATGCTTCGAAAGGTGTTCGAGATCGTGCGTTTACGACGCGCCACGGTTCGAGCCACGAAAATAACTAGAACAATAGCGGAGAAGTTTCGCGAAGAGCGCAAGGGGCCGAGACGCGTTTACGAGTCCGGATCCGATTAAAACGCGACGAATTCGTCGTTTTCCGGATATCCGGTATTCGATTAATGTTCCGTACCAAACGCTAATCTCGAACGAACCAAAACACTCGACGATATCGTTAAAATATTTCATCATAATCGATGAGAACGAGGATATCGCTGATAAAGAATTTCAGCAAGCTCCTTTTTCATTTTCATTCGTTCCGCGCAGCGATTCTCGAGTAATCGGTTGTTTCGTACGGACGTCCCCGTAATCGCAACGACGCGACGCGACGACGGCGACGGGAGAAATTCTTAATCCGTGAAAAGCCTTATCCGGGCGTCTTAACGCACGAACGAAGCAACCGGTTTTAACCCCGCGCTGTCGCAACCTTCTCAACGCTCACGCGAAAAGTGACTGCTCTTTTGGTACGCGTATAACCCCTACACGTATCGAAACACCCACGAGCGCTGTCTCATGGTTTTCCTCGTTAAACGAACTTCTTTGGGTTCTCACGGATCGATTATTTTTCCGCGGCGAACGGAAAGGCTCCTTCCGGAGAGAATTTTATCCAAAGAGCAAAATTCCGACGACGATGATTCAAGAGAAAATTATTCAATTAATCGAGTTCCGGAATAATCGTCTTCCGAAGAAGAAGAAGAAGAAAATTCTGCGAGTGTCCTTCGAAAACGAAAGCGAACGCGTTTCTCCGGAACTCTGGGTATTTTTTTGAAATTACGAAAACCGGGAAACCGCGATCACACGAAAAAACGAGACGGACCGAGAGACGATAAAAAATCACAGCCGACGAATAAAAATCATTTCGGCAAGCGAGTACGCGTGATTCGTGCGCGTCCGTGCGCCTGTACGACGGAACGACGATGCACGAGAGCGAGGATGATAAGAGCTCGCGATTAACTGGAATTTACGGTGTACGTGTAGCGCGGTGTTTCTCGTGTGAGTGTCACGCTTCTTGATTTACGTATCGAATGGCTCGATAAATCGGGAACTCTCCTTTTATACGTAGCCTCGTCGCGTTACCGCGTACGAAACCAAACAAAAACAATATTACATATATAAAGGGAAAACGCGTTATTTATCGGATTCTCGCGAGAAAGCGAGACTTCTCGGATCTCCGAACGACCGAGGGATCATTAATAATAATTTTCGGTATTGATGATTGAAAATGAATTTCCTAATAATTTAGTGACGATGAACGAACGTTTGGCCAATTTCCATCGTTTTGATCGATCAGTAGAAAATATCCGTCACGTTCGACTCGCCGGTGATAATTTAATGAAAAGGCTTTTCGTGTCGACGACCTTTGACCGAATTTCCAGGCGTACGATCGATCGTCGCGTCTCCGATGAGCGGAAGGTGAGGACACGTTCGAGTCGACGATAAAAGGGTACGCGGTTCTATCGACGTTGCGCGACTCCCGACGCGGCATTTCTACGAGTCTCTCGCGCTCTTAATCGGGGAACGGACGAGGAGGCCGGTGTCGCGACCTCCGACCTATCCGCGAAGAGACGAATTCCGGTGGCTAATCAACGACTCGTCGAGTTACGTCGCTCCAATTATTTCGATCGTTGCGTCATCGATGTCTCGATAGGCGCTTCGACGATTCCCTAGATTCAAAAACGATCGTTTCGGATTCGGAAATTCGAAATTTGATCGGACCGGGCGGTCGGACGTCGAGCTTCGGTTTATTCGTCGTCACGTCGGTAACGTCCAAGGTCCGTCAGAGGTCAGGGGATTGCTTCTTCTTCCTTCCTGTCGTTGAACAATAAAGTTTATATTTAGTTAGAAGCGCGTCGTGTCGCGTACGACTGGTTACAACCGTTTAACGATTAACACGCGCGTAACGACGGGTTTCGCTCGAAAGCGGGAAACGAGGCGACGAACGAAAGACCGCTCCGAAGAGCGAGTCTTGGTCCCGCGACGCGAGGAACGCGAACCGAGCTGAAAACACGCGCGGAATCGCTTCCAGCAGGTTCGTCCACGTATCCGGGAAGTTTGGCTCGTTGAAGCGTGTCCCCGGTGCGTTACGATACGCGCGCGAGCGTGGAACCCTCGCTTGTCCGGGAAACACGGAAATAACGAACAAAGATCGAGAAGAGTGGAGACACGCTCGTTAATCGTTGATAAATTAACGTTTCTCCCAACCCGCGGATTTCAATCGACGATTATTACGGATTTTCTTTCCATGGTACAAAAAACCATAAAAGAGCGTTATGGAAAAACGAGAATGCACGCTCGTAGCGGATGGAAACGGTACGAGTGATTCCAAACGAGGATCGTGGTACGAAAAGTTCGTCGAGTCGTGCCGGGCCAAAGTATACCGGTAATACACGCTCGGTAAACCGCGAGACGAGCGAGAAAAGAGAAACGGTCTCGGCCTAGATATCGAAACCACTCCCAGTTTTATTCCACGTGTTGGCGTACTCGCAGAGGTGGACAACTTCCACTCTGGGCTGTACGCAGACTCGATAAAGCGTGACGGGACGAGGATAGGAAACTCGAAGAATACGGGGGAAGTGCTCAAGACCGACGGAGAGAGAGAGAGAGGGAGAGAGAGAGAGAGAGAGAGCGAGGAGAAATATCGAAGAAAAAAGAGCCCAAAGTATACGTCTCGTTGAACAATGTCTGAGCGAAAGAAAGTTCGCTCACGCGGTTCAACGATGGACGCTGAAGGTGATCGTGGTTTTCGCCTCCGCAACTTTTTCTCCTCTCCCCCCCCCCCCCCATGCTCCTCGCGCCCCGGACTCCACTCTCGTTATCTCTCCCGCTAGTTTCTCGTTCCGCATCTTCGTCCGGCACTGCAAACCAAATTTGTTATTACGAATCGTTAAACGGAAACGAAGGAGAGAAAAACGGAGACGGAAATGAAGACGTCGGACGAAGCAGGGTTATCGGAGGCATTCTCCGCGTCTAATTATCCGAAGCAATCGCTCGAGCGCGATCTTCGTTAACGAGTCGATTTCACCGCTGAGGAACTCGGGCTTGCCGTTGCGCTCCGTCCTCTCGCGCGTCTATTTCCGAGATTTCGTCGGCTCCCGACGAAAACCCGTCAAGATTTTTGCACCTGGGCAACGAGCGCTCTCGGAGATAAGAGACGAGTCGGAGACAGTCGAGTCGTGATACCCGAGAGAAAGCGGCCAGAGATAACCGGACGATTCGTTTCCGTAAGATACGGTGCCGATTCTCGCAGCGCGATATTCGTATCGAGCGATCGAGCCGTGATTGTTCGTCGGATAAACACGATACGGATCGAGACGATTCAAGAGCGTTACTTTTATCACATTTTCGATTTTGGTGTTTCGTCGAATCGAGAATCCGAGTTTCGAGAGGAGCGCGAGTCAACAAAATCAGAAGCTTGTTCGAGAATGACTCTCTCTCGACGGGAACAAAGTCTTGGACGTACGACGTTTCAACGATAAAGTTCCGCCAAGATTGTCACCGGAACAGCAAAGTTTTTTCGTGACGGACGTTTAACGAGGAAAGTTCCGAAAAGCGAGAAGCAACCGAATCGTCCGGAAAAGAAAAGTTCCGTTTGAAACGTCAACGGTAGAGTTCTCGCGGTAATTACCATCCGAACGTTCGAGTTCTGGCGAAAAAATTGAAAGAAAAGGCTCAAGCTCGTCCGACGTATTTGCCTCGTTTCTTCCGGTCACAATCAAGAGTGACCGGATCGAGATTCAATGACTCTCGAGCACAATGAAACAAAGTGACAGCGAGGCACCGCGGTGCAAGAGTTCCTCGCGAGGACAAAAAAAAGCACTTCGGAAGAGTTCCACGCGGAGGCTCGTTTCGACGCACGCGATACGGTCACGCTCGGTGATCGCCGTTGTCGCCTGTGAAAACGATTCTTCGTTCCATCGTGAAAAGAGAGACATCAACTGCGAGGAAGACACAGATGAGAGAAGAATTACGAGGAAAAACCTCGTTCGACGGACACGCCGATTGTTTTCGAGTCACCGATCGTAAAAAGATCTATTGTTCGTGGCGAACTCCAGATCGGAAGCCGCGATAGCTACGCTGCGCTGGCCTTTTCTGGCCAATTAACGATTCTCGTTATTTCCAAAAATTGCTGCCGAAACGTCGCATCCCCCCTCACGTTTTTTATACCAAGCACTAAAACAATCCTTTTTCTCTTCTTCGTCAATCGTCCCATCACTGGGGTAGTCATTGTTTGTATTTAATACGAAGCTGAGAAACTTTCCATTTCTGAAAATAACGTAAAACGATTTTCATTGAGATCGATCAATCCTGTTTGGTTCGATTGAAGAAGAAACGGACGCGTGGACTTTTGGATTTGTAAAGTTAATTAGGTTTGGTAAAGGAGAGATTCCTTAGTTTCGTATTCGTTTTTACGGGGCGGAAGACTTACCTCCGCCAGAGGCTCTTCCTTGCTGACGTCACCGTTCTTGGGCGCCTCCTCGCGGGCTGGCTTGCTCTTGTCTTTTTTGCCGAAGCTGATTGACCTGAAGGACCATTTTTTCTTCAGCTGTAACAAAGCGGAAATATAAAAAAAGTAAATGCCGCATCGTGGATCCGAAGAGCAAATGTTTCTTTTTTTGCGATTAAAATGAAACGGGAGAAAGATAAAATCGTTTCGAGGACGCGTTTGAAGGATGGAAAACTTTGAAACGGAGGAACGTGTCAGTTGGGGCTTATTTGTACCTTGTCCTTCTTTTTCGTTTCTTTGCTTTCGGGGGAAGTAGCGGTGGGATTGGCCGGTGTCTCTTCGGTGGGTGTCGTGGCCTCGGTGGCGACTTCCGCCGGAGTTTCAGTCGTCGGAGATTCTACCTTGGCATCATCCGTCTTCGTTTCTTCCTCCTGCTGAAAAATAAACAACCAGTCAAAATTAAAGAAACGCTTAATCTTGAGGAATTCTCATCGTTCGTTCGGGTCTCTCGAATTATTCTCGTTTGAGAAGAAACGCTCGGAGACATATTCGACGTGTTAATTGGGTGCTCGAATTCCGGGCTAATTCGAATCGCGTGCGACGATGACGAGGGCCGCCTGGGTGAGAATCAATTACGGTTAAGATCGCTGGGAAAGAGGACTCATCAAGCGGGAAGCGGAGGGAGAAACGACGTTCAACGTTTTATTTCAACGATCGTTCGGATAAAACGATCATTCGTTTTATCAATTTTTCGAACGTTCTTTGGTACTCGATGCTTTTGAAAAATGGATATTTTCATTGAATTTATCAACGATTGGATCGTTGAAAAGGGGGGAGATTTGGAACACGCTCGATACCTAGAATACTTCGGGTAACGTTCTTCGAAGAAGTATCTTTTGGCTGGGGCGTCAAGTAATAAGGAAAGGAATAGAGAGAGAGAGAGAGAGAGAGAGAGAGACAGACAGACAGACAGAGAAAGGAACGTCGAGCAACGAAAGAAAGGAAAGCGCGAGCCCGATTGAAACGGGGAGTAGGAAAAGAGCGATTTGCAAGGTGCAACGACCTCGAGACCCGAGAGACTTCAATATTTCCCGAGCTTCCGGGCCGCGAAGACGCGAAACCGGATTTGTCCAATTCGTACGTAGGACTCGTGACGCAAAAGAAACGGGAAAACGTTTTGCAATTCGAATTCGTAGCGCGTCCGAGTCCGCACTCGCAGGGGTTTCTTTTCAGCCAAGCTGGCAGTCTCCCACGGCGTATCAATCGTTTCTATTGTTCGGAGAAATTGAAATTCATTTAAGCGCGACACGGTAATCGTTCGCGAACGCTCGCTCAAAACTGCAGTCGTCTCACCTCGTCAACCTGTCCTCGCTACTATTCCCAATGTGTTAAACGTGAAAACGTTCGATGGGTATCACCGGGTTGTGAAAAAGCGTAACACGAGGCGATATAAATAAATCGCTTTGGGTGTCAGCTGGAGGATTCGAGAGCTTTCGCGCTTTAAAACTTTCCACGATTTTGCCTTTCGACTTTATCTCGAAGAACGGCAACGAGAACTTCGTTTCTTTTTCGTATCAATTTTCCATTTTTTCGTATTATTCTTAATTTTTTCAAATATTTTCGTTGATCGATGTTCAATTATTGAAAAATTGTTTTCCCACGATTCGTTTCAAAATTTCCGAGGTTTTTCGTTTTTGTTCCTCGTGCCTGCAGAAAAAGGGAAAAGACGAAAGGTTGTCTCGCGTTTCCAGGCAGCGGAGGGCAAACTCCGTGGGATTAGGCGAATACGAGGGTGCGAAGAAAATAAAAGGATCAACCGCTGGACTCTGGGATATTCTTCTCGGCAGTCTTTCTCCTCGTCCGTATTCATCGTATCGCCCGTTGGTCGAGGGCAATTGCGAGGAGAAACAAAAAAGAACAAACAACAATGATGATGTCGATAATAATAATAATAATAATATTCATTAAACAAAAAATTCGAAACAATAAAGAGTCCCTCGGTTGTCAATACGCCGAGCTGGCATTGTGTCGAACCCACATTGTTCCTCCGGTTTGTTTCATCCCACGTGAGTGACAATTCTACCTTTGGGACAAAGAGGAACGCGTTTGCCAGAAGAAGCCAGGTCGATTCTTGGATTCTCGTCAATATTCGTTTTTTTCCTCACCCAGCGAAGCTCCAAAAACGATTTTTCAAACATGATATTGGCTCGTATAATTGGCTTGATATCTCGGATATCTAGCGTAACAATCGTCGATGGCGACTGAGAAGTATTTTTCTTGAATATTGAATCAAGCTTTATATATTCTTAGTACCAAACGAGCGTATTGAATATTCAATAAAAAAAAATTAAAAAAAAAAAAAAAAACAAACAAATTCTTCACGATCAGAGTTGTAGGGGCAGAGGCCTCAAATCTCAAATTCTTCGAGCTGGAGGATCGTAAATGGCCTTGGGTTTTGTGGAAAGAAAAAGAAGAGAAAAAGATATATCGAGTCTCGACATTCAGGGCGCTATAAGTTAGGAATTTGCAGGCGACAGCCCAACATCCCAGAAAGGTAGAACGCGTCAATACGAAAAGAAGTCTTTTGTGTCGAGAAGGAAAAAATAAACAAAAATTCATTTCGTGCAGATAATCGTGAATTTCGTATCTTCGTGTTCCGACGAAACTTCGAATGACCAAAAAAAAAAAAAATGGACGGGCAAATTCATCGGACCCGTAGAAGCAGGTAAAAATTATACCGCCGCGAAGAGCAACCCGCGAACCAAATATTCACAAAGGGGAGAAGATTCACGCGAGCCCGAACGTGTTTTCCATCGGCTATGAAGAAACGTTGAGCGAATCATTCAAATATAGGTATTTTTATGAAAATTCAATATTCTACGAAAAATAACAATTGACCAAAAGAGATAACAGATTTGGAGGTTCCACGAAAGACGTTGTACAATTTTTTCAAAATTGACCTCGATAATAAAAATTGATTTCTGCTGTCGCGTCTTAAAAAAAAAAAATCATAATTTTTTCGTAACGAGAATTGTTGAAAACGTATTCGTAATTTTCGTCACCGAGCGAAGGAAAAGCTTTTGAAAACGGCTCGAACGATGAGGAGGATAGAATCGCGAGAGCCGGTAGGTAGTTACTTTCGAAGATCGTTCGAGGGGTATATACCGGTCGAGGTCGATACCGGGCGCGTCGGCGAAGCATGAAAATCGTTTAAAGAGGAGAAGAGGCGAGAGACTCGCCCTTCCGGTTCCACTTGGCGGGCGAAGCTCGAGCAAGTGTCACGCCGAACCGCCTTCTCGTCCTCTCTGGCCATTGGAACACGCGTTCGCGATTCACGAATACGAGCTCGCTTCGTTTCTAACGGAAACAAAACGAACAAACGAAAAAAAGATTGGCGAACAATTTTGCGTCGTCCCCGCGGCCGCGACGCGTGGACGAGCAAAACCGAGGACCGGTCAAGGTCGCGACGACGCCACGAGCCATCAGGAGAGGAGAAACCACCAAGGCTGCGACCGCAAACTCTCCGGCTTCGACACCTGTTTCTCGATCGCTGCGGCGCCTTTTCTCACTATAAATTTCCATTGATTTGTCATTTGGAAAACTCGTCGAAAGAATTCCTACCTTCCGGTTTCCCATCTCGGACACCCGTTTTGGAAACTGAGCGTTCGAATTTAAAGACGCGACTGGACGATCCTTCGAATCGCTGTTTTTTTTTTTCCGGCGCCAGTAATCACGATAAGATCGCGTATTTTGAAAAACGACGTCTCGATACCGGATAAGCCGCTACTTCTGCCGGAGAGATTCGCTCGCGGTTATAGAAGACAGGAAGAACGCTCGAGGGCTGAATAAATTCTTCCGACGATCTCCGGGGAACGAGGGGCTGGGGGGACAAGGAATTCCTCAGTTTTTTCGTTGGATTCGGGCGAAGAACTCGCGTGTGCGTTCGCGCGGCGAGTACGGGATAAGAAACCGAGTGGCCAGATGTTCTTCCAGCTGGCCGATTTTCATCGCCACGGAAGAGAGCAACGATGGAGATTGAACGAACGACAACGAAACGTTCGAGTCCGGAAAAACGGGAAATTAACTGAGCGAACGAACGAACGCACGAGAGTTTGAAATTTTGTACAAAATCGAACGTACGTACGAGCGGAAATTGAACGCGTTTTATAAACTACCGATTCAACGGTAAATCGGAAACTTTCAATCCTTTCCGATTGTTTACGGGCTAAATTGGAGACGCGGCCGTCAAAACCTTGATGACCGAACTTCCGGTCGAACGTTTCACTAAAAATCAAAACTGCATCTTTGATGTGGACGCTCGAGGCGTCGACTCGACCATTCCTTTCTCCAGCCTCTTATCTCGTAATTGACTCTCTCGTTTGACTCCCGTCGCGCTATACGCCCGGCGTACGCGACAGCTGCCGGCGGTTGCTCGATCGAGGAAATATCGAGTTTCGCGGACCGCGAAATACACACCCGCGAAACGAGGGGAGGCTTCGAGGATCGAAGCGTTTTAGCTTTCCAAGGTAAATCTGGATGGGGGGTAAGCGAGGATTTTCGAGGAGATTTCACGATAGGAGGCCAAAAGTGGGTCCTTCGTCCTTCTGGTGATTGTTTTCCATTTGAGATGGAAAAGTGTTTAAACGGGTGGAACATTGTTACGCCTTTGTGAACCGGATCTTCCGAGGGCTTCCCTTTTTTTTTTTGCGTAGCTTTGAAGACTGCGACGATTTTTCTTTTCAGTTGAAACGCTTCGTCATTTTTCGCCGATGATGAATTTTATCGAGTTTCGAACGAAAGATCGAAGAGCTCAAAAATGAATTAAAAAAAAAAAAAAACGAAATTTAAGAAATTGAAAAAACACGCACCTTTTCGGTCTCCTTCTCCGTAGCCTCGTCCTTGTCTTTGTACTTGTCCTCGGGCGTTGCATCCGTGTGTGGAGCGACACCGTTGGTAGTCGGTTTCGCGTCGGTTTCCTCGATTTTTTCCAATTTTCCGTCACCAGGGGCCGCCGCGTCCCCGACAACGCCCTCGACCGGAACTCCTTCCTTCTTCGGCGTCGTCGTTATATCCACGGATCTTTTGCTCTGTCGCGCTCCCATCTTTGATATCTCGGCTCTCTTCTCGTTTTTTTTTTTTGGTTTTTTTTTTTTTTTTTTCTTTTTTTCTTTTTGTGGCGCCTTTTTCCTTCCTTTTGTCGTTCTGGCTTTTTTCCTTTGAGCGTACAGGCTTTTCTCGCTGCTCGCTGATTCAATTCCGGCCGAGAAGTCTTGACGAGTTTCGCGGTTCGCGGGTCCCTTATCGGTTACAAAACTGCAAGGGACGAAACAAATTTTTATTTTTATTTTTGCAGAATTTTCAGAGTATGATTTTTGCGAGACGAAGCTCGAAATGCTGCATCGGTGAAACGCAACGATATTTTTTTTTTCCAATTTTTTTTTCTTTTTTTTTTTCAATTGGTACAATAAATTATTTTCGTGAGAATCGTGACGAGTCGGGTCGCAGGATTCGCGTTCACCCGGTGTCCCACAAAAATATCAATAGCTCCGATAAAAATCCACGCGCTCTCTGGAACTCTCGCGGCGAAACAAAAAAAAAGGAAAAAAGGAATAATCAGATCCACGAGAAGCGAAGAAACAAGAAGTTCGTCGTACCGCAAACTCGGATGATTTTCTCGATCACCGTTAACCCAGAAAAGAGGTTGGACAGCTGTCGAGACAAGAGGCCGAGAACATCTGTGGTCGAGGATACGAGGGTAGAGCGGGAGGAGGAGGAGAAGGGGGGGGGGGGGG
>JAPYZI010005082.1:0-14160 GCA_030523105.1 Ophioninae sp. A BG-2022a
ATACACAATAAATTTCATTCAAAGCGGTTGAATAGTGTGGGAGAAATTAGATTTTGAAATTTCGATGTGGCTAGGAACGTGTTCGTCATTCCCTTAAAATTAATTTAAAAAGAGTTACGAATCAAGAATTAAGAATAATTGTATAATTTGAATAATTCATGTGTTTTCAAAATATATCTAACCTATCCAACAGATTGAAACATTTATTGATCACTTTCTATAACCGGAAGTCAATCGTGGGATATTTCTGATTGAAGGTATCTCAGAGGTGACAGCGATGATAAAGACGAAATACGCTGATCCTCGGGAGGACCACCCGGACATTCAATTGATCTTTGGCGGTTACCTAGCCGATTGTGCGGAAACGGGAATGGTCGGTGAAAAGAAAGGTACCAACCGTACCATCTACGTAATACCAACCTTCCTCCATCCGAAGAGTCGTGGATATTTGCGTCTCCGTAACAACGATCCGCTTTCAAAGCCAATGATATATCCGAAGTATTTGACGCATCCTGATGACGTCGCCGCCCTGATAGAGGGCATCAAATTTTCGATACGTCTGGCCGAGACTCGGACACTCTCTCGTTACGGTTTTCAATTGGACCGTACACCCGTCAAAAATTGCGAACACCTGAAATTCGGTTGCGACGCTTATTGGGAGTGCGCCATCAAGCACGACACCGCGCCGGAGAACCATCAAGCTGGATCCTGCAAAATGGGCTCTGCGGCTGATCAATTGGCCGTTGTCGACAGTCGTCTAAGGGTACGCGGAGTTCGCGGTGTTCGCGTCGCCGATACGAGTATCATGCCTCAAGTCACTTCCGGAAACACGAACGCCCCTGCCATCATGATTGGCGAACGCGCCGCTGATTTCATCAAACGAACATGGCCCACGGATTCATACTCAGCGACCAGATACTGACACTTCCGGTATCTAATATTGACACTTTCGGTACCGTTTATTGATAATTCCGGTATTAGATATTGACGCTGATAAATATTTGACACGTTCGAAACTAGATATTTACAATTACTGTATCAGATCATGATACTTCCGGTACCAGATATTGACACTTCCGGTTACAAATATTGAGACTTCCGGCACCAGATTTCGAAATTTCCGGTAGCAGGTATTAAGACTTCTGGTAACAAATATTGAGACTTCCGGTACAATCAAATCGCCGTTTTCAACTCTATAAATTTTGTACTCCTACGTTTTTTTTTTGTTTTAGTATGGCAACTATGGACTCGTATGATAAGATAACGCGTGACACGATATCCATGTTCCTAAACACATTGAAAAACCGATCGGTCAGCAAACATCGTTTATCGAAATTTATGCAAGCGTGAATGATCGATGGTTTTCGATAAAATGCTTTTTCGTTGTTTCTTTGTGGGCCTGTGTTACGTGACCACTTCGAAGCAATGAAAATGATACGAAAAACTCACGTGAAACGTTGAGACTTGTTCATTTTTCCTCTATTTTCTATTTTTCGTCTCGACGTTCGGTCACACCTCGGCAAGCCTGAATTGATTTCACGCTATGATTGATACGCCGCTGAAACTTTTGATACGCGTGTTTCGAGCTATCGTGACGGTGCGGAAAAAAATATTCCGGTGCGCAATGATATAATAGAGGTTTACTTGGCTGAACAGTTTTCTGAGCTCCTGTCATTTTTCGGTATCCTTTGGGAAACTATTTTGAAGGAAGTATTTATCAATGATGAAAAATGTTATTAATTGGAGTGGAACGATATTTTTTTTCTTGATTTTTCTTTCATTCATTTTCCTTCACTTTGATTGTAATGGAAAATCTTTTTTGCGCATTGAAGTAGATTATTTTTTAATGAAATTCGGAAAAAAATGTTTCACGGATATTTTCTAACCAAAGGAACGAAAAATATGACGATTTGAAAAAAATTGATTTTCTTTGAGTACCAATGGTGCGTTGAACGTCGAGCTAATTATACGAAAATAGATGTTTTTATTACTCGTCGAATTAATTATCATTTCATTACGAAAGAGTTTTCAGATGGAACATTTGAAAGAAAACAAACGAATAATGATTGAATACGTTATCATCGAATATAAGTTTGGAATGTTTGAGGAAAAAACACTTCGAGATAAATCGATTGACTTTTCGTTTCGACGATCGTGCAAATCTATTAGGAGATAAGGACTATTTTTTTTTTTAATATTTTCATAGCCCAATAGGATGATCGACTGCCATGAGATTTCAGGTACATCAACGTTCACACAAAAAATGAAATAATAAACTCACATATTTAATCAAGATGGTAAGATCCATTGATGAAAACTGAGAAACATTTCTTTTTAGTACAAACTAATATTAAAATAAATACAAATAATAATAAAGTATTATCAGGACGATTAAAAAAAAAAATCTTTTTGAACGTATAAACATTTTAGGATAAAACCGTTCACGGATTCGTTTCGGATCACGTGTCGTTATTCGACTAGAGAATCATCGAAATAATTATAGTACTTATCTACGTATTAGCTAAAATCTAAAGGATTTAAATACTTTTTTAGTTAAAAAAAAAAAAAGAGAAGTTTTTCAAAAGATTTTTAAATGTTTCTTAGAGATTTTTTTTGTTCTTGGCTCATTGTAGAAATTCTTGTAAACAAAAATAAGGTTTCTTAAACTTTATTAAGTGAAAACAAAGAAAGTCTAAAAAACTTAATAAATCTATAAAAAATAATATTAAAAAGCTTTTGGCTGTCAAACAACTGAAAAATACTTTTAAAATGTTTACGAAAAGTATTTAAAAAATCTTTTCGCTGTTGAAACTCTAGAAAAAAGTTAAAAAAATCTTTTGAAAAAATATATATAAAAGACTTTTGGCAATGTCAACATTTTTTTTTGTCGGTCTCCTGTACTTTTTGCTAGGGACGTTGAAAATTCGTATCGTTTTCGAAAACGACTAACGGAGAAATATGACAAAAGTGAGCGCGTTGGAACAAATCGTAAAATTGCCGTCGAGGAAAATATGTATTAACAAATAATCAATGAGGAATAAATCGAGTTCCAGGAAGTTGCGAGACAGAATTCTTATCGCGTCAAGTTGTGGACGTACCCGAAATGTATAAAACTCGATAATCGAATATCAAACGCCCCTTGTTTCATCATTTATTCCTATAAATGATGAGAGAGGGAGAAAGAAAAAAAAAGACCGAGAGAGAGACAGAGAGCGAGATGTTTCAAGCGCCAGTTGGCAGAATCACTATTTCGAAACAGTAGGTCGCGATCGGGCGTTTCAAAGTGGCGACACACAATTTCACTTGGCGTCTCGCACATACAAAAGATCCTTCGTTTAAACGCGCAATTTTATCAAAATCATATTCTACGTTAATCCATTGTAGGTGATAATATGATTGATCCAGTATTGTCTCGTTGTTTCGTTCATTCAGTCGCAGCAGCCAGTCTCGAGACTTCGAAAATCTTGCTCGATCGTTGGACCGAGTTACCTGTCGATTGAGTGCAAACTTGTATAGCGAGAGAAGCCAACGCCCGAGACTTTTCAAGTTAAATACACTGGATAATAAATACTTCAATTCTGTAATCGTACCGTAAATCGATCCATACATCGTTCACATATTGTCGTTTTAGTGGATCGGTGAATTAATCTGCGATTTTGTGTAATTGAGATTAATCTAGCAGAATGTGGAAAATCTGGGCCTTTTCGTGGCTCGCTTTAGCTGGCAGTTTTGCTAGCTTCATTTTGACAAGTGCAGCGGTAAGTTACTCGTGTGGGCAATAACTAAAATATTTCGTTGCCAATTTGATTGAGAATCATGTCTTTGTTATAATCGCTGCGAAAGTAAACCGTAAAAAAATCGATTTTTAAAATTATTATTTATTAATGTTAATTAAATTACCATTATTAAAATTATTACAAATTATTATTGCTGAAGCTTCATAAAAAAATGTTGCATGAATTCGTAATTATATCCCAATTATTATTTATTATTCACTGAGTTTCAAAAAAATCCATATTGATCTATTATTCATTATTTTTTAATTAATTAATTGCTATTTAATTCATTGAAACCAAAATTGTCCCGTTTATGTACTATTAACTATTTATTAATTATTCAATGAATTTAAGCAGAACATCATTTCCACGATTATTCGTTATCAATAATTTTCCAATGAATTAGTTATTGTTTTTCAAACACTTTTAATATAATTTTATTTATTTTTATTATTTTTATTAATTCTCCCTTTAAGTTGTTATATTATTTATTTACTTTTTTAAAATTAATTTATTATTCTATGAATTCCTGTTGCCATGGAAATGATAAATGAGGTGATTTTATCCGTGTCATATTTATCTCATTTTACAATGTCAACGGGCGCATAAAGTAATTGATTGATTATATCTTGTCGAATAGAATGTACAGGGAATCAGAGAGGATATCGCTGTTGTGCGTATCTGCAATGCCACCGACCCCGTGAATATTGACGTGTTCAATGATTACATGATGCATCATGACTTCGTCCATTTGGGGAGGCATACGAGAGAACTATCGGTAACAATCGTATTAGTTCGTTAAATGCCAAAATACATATCGGAATTATTATAATCCGTAGATTATCAATGCAAACCAGGATATTATTTATTTAATAAAAAAAAAGAGTCTCCATCGATCGAGAAATTTATTGAAATGTGCTGCAACGATTTGGGAGGTATACCAGGTTCGTTCAAAAAGTAAGGTGACTTTTAAAAATCGAAAATCAAACGTAACCAACGATATTTGAAATCACTATTTTTCGAACGAACCTCGTATTCGTTATCAAGTTTTATCACTGGTATGCATCGATCCATCATGAATTGACCTCTCATTTTTTGTTTACTTCGCAGTGTTTCCTGCTTTGCATTTACAACGAATACAAATGGGTCAGTAAGCTGAATAATTCATCATTATTCTCATTGTCAAATAAATTTAAATGAATTTTACATTCTCGTTTAGATGAATCGTTATGGAAGCTTCAGACTCAACAAGATAAAGTCATGGTTGCGAAGATCGAATCTGGGTCGCAGTGACCAAGAACTGTTGGTGCATAAGTGCGTAACAACAGGTCAGTGTTTCGATTACGTTACTATCTTTGAAATGCATCATCGTAGTGTTTTTTTATTAATCAAAAGCCTCATAATTCCTATTTAAATATTATTGCGTCATTCAAAATGTGGAAATCGATTAAACGAATAATTCATTGTTTTATCCTTCGTTTTTTAATATATAATTATATTTATAATTTCGTTACTAATGAAAAATGAAACATGGCATTTTGTGGTTTTTATAAGTAGATACATTTTATTAAATAAATCGATATTTAATAAATGTCATCAAATATATATATATATATTTAATTAAAGGAATTAATTATTTTAATTTAATCAAAAGCGATATCGAAGCTATTTATTAAATTTAATGTATTTACTTATGAAACCACAAAATGACATTTTTCATTTCTATATACAACTATTTCTATTTCAAGATACAACGAATTGAGTAGATAATGAATGAATTAATTGAAGACTTATTTTGATTAAAAAATACGTCTTCAATTAATTAGTTAATTGAATAATCAATGCTAAACAAGCAAACGTTTATTATTTCAATTTCAGCTGGACTATCGGATCCCTGTGCGAGGGCTCGGTTCTTCACCGAGTGCTTTTGGCTGAACCATCAGGTAGGTAACGTTCAAAAGAACGTCAGCAAACAAAAAAAAATAATGAAAAAATCGACAGTTACGCACATACACACTTTATTTAATTATAATTAACGCGTACAATGATAATACTGATAAGTACTCCTGAGATCAATCACAGAATCCATTCCATTCCTTGGATGGCTTCCATTACCAGAAGATTCGCATATTTTTGGTACACTCGTTCCAACGATCACGTGGTCATGTTTTTTGTTTCTTTTGGTTTTTGTTTCAGGGCACCGGTTCGCTGAACGACGACACTCATACGTTTCATGCGATAATAAGGGAAAATGACGTCATCTAGAAAATGTTCCAATGCTGCTCGAGATGCAAGATTGCAATTTTCGAACGTGTCGATGAAAATTGAAAAATTCGTGGAATCGCTAGTCATCGTTAGATCGATAATCGAAAATCAATCAAAACGCCTCGAATTGCCACATTTGTACATTCTACGAATCTTTTGGATGTCTCTTTTGCTAAAGCCTTCTCGCTGTCCGATTTCGACTTTCGTTCTTCCTTGGAACATCTCGCCAATGAGGTTCAACAAACCACCGGGTTCCTGTTGCATACATCGAAAAATCGGTTTCCAGTAACGTCCATTGTATATAGATAAAATAGAAATAAATAAAAAATCATTTTTCGTAAATATATATATATATATATATATATGTATGTGATGATTCGACTATTAATGTGTGTTTGGGTTTGTTTTGGTTAGGTTGTATTACCGCTTTCCAGCAATCTGGAATTCTGACGAAATTTTATATATATATATATATATATTTTTTTTCACTACGGAAACGAAACATCACTTCCTGATATTAATAAAAAAAAAGGTTGGAAAGTACATTCGAGGAAAATAATTAACGTGATCGTATTAATTAAGTTCGCACGTGCTTAATGAATTGATGAAAGTGAAGAATAATGAGCCGTGACAATTAATTATCCAACGTGTTTCGTTACATTCGGAAGTCTTCGCACGTTAATTAATTCATTTATTGGCACGCACGATCAACAGTGAGAATCGACGAACTGAAATTTTTCACGGTACTATAACTTTGGGATTTTTCATGGGTGGTAATTTTTCACGATGGTGAAACTTTTAATATTGATCGAGGAAATGAACTTTTTTTTTATTCGGTGATGAAATAAAAATTTGCAAAAAGAAAAACAGAAAATTCGATATGTGTAAACTTAAAAGAAATGAACGACTAGCGAGAATCATACAAAATAATTGCAAATATTGTTTCTCCCATCTATTATAATTTTTTGCGACGAATTCATTAAAAAAGATGTTCATGTTTTTTTTTGCACTCACCTTCGGTATGATAGTGGCTCGTCCGTTAGCGGAAAATGCATTCGCCGAATAGTGCATAACACTACCGTAATCGTATCCTACGCCAAAAGCGTTCGATGATTGCCTTCCAGCTTTCTCAAAGTTGCCTCTTCGATCTGTCGAGAAAGGAACAAACGAAAAGTTCTTTAAGCGACCTGGCGTTGATTTTTATAGATAGGAACCTTACTGATAAAAAAAAAGTATATAAAAAGAATCAACGTTTGATTAGATTTTTTCAATTTTTCTGCTGTTTATTTTGACCTCAAATAAAAAACTAAACTATGATTTTATAAAAATAATAAGAATTCATGTTTTTATCATCAATAATTTTATAAAAATAATATTCTTTAAAATAAATTTCTATTCCCATCTAAAATCCTTTTTAATTTGCGTTAAAAATATGAAAGGACTTTCAGGAATGTTTTCTAACGAATGTTAATTCTTACCACATTTGATAACTGATTTTACTTTCGATATTCAAGTTTGCAAAAAGTTCCAAAACGTACGAAAAAGTTACGAAAAGTTTGTGATTAGTATTTACTTGGCATAATGTTGTTCCAGGCAATCGTAACGTAATCGTCTCTCTCGTATCGACTCTGTTCGTGCAGAAAGCCAACGGCGTGCATCAGCTCGTGTATCACGGTACCTATTTTCGTAACGCATCCGGGCACTTGAAGATTCACATCTTGAACTCCACCGGTTCGACCAACGCTGCTCCAACAGCCGGTATTTCCGGCTGTTATTCTAATATAGTCACTCTCGTCACCCTGATAAGGTTTAAAACGTATGCAAGTGTGCTCGTGGTATTGGGCCATAGCGTTCAAAATCATTTGTTTCTGGGTGGGATCTGAAATATAAAACGCATTAGTGCCGATACTCCGATTAGGAAAAGGTTAACACCCTTTGTCTGACAAAAGCGTGCACGACTACGATTTCTCCTGAGACACAGTTTTTTTTTTAAGCTAACAGGAAACTGCAATTTTCCAACGGAATGCTATTTATAGAAACTCAAAATTTGTCTCGTCGACGAGCGTCAATTGTTCAACAGTAACGTCAAAAAAACTTCATTTTCCGAAAATAATCGTTTAAACTCTAATTGATGACACGGGACGAAATATTTATCCAATCTTCATTTTATTGATTCTCTAATTCTGCAAAATCGCTTTTCTCATTTCCGGTGGAAAACGTTTGATTAAATTCACACAAAATATTCGTTCTATTTTCGCAGTTTTAATTCTTCAAAGGAAATTGAGGGAAATTGAAAAAAAAAATTCTTTTCGTTGCACCTCAACGATGTTAACTCGTTCCCACCAGTGGGGGTTTTTCGGACGTATCTTTTTTTAGGAAACGCTCTCCCATCAATCATACCCAGTTTGGCCGGATCAATGAACTGATTCAGTGGTGCGTGAAACACCCGATAAAGGTGCGCGTGGGTTTTCGGATTCTGTCAGGCGATTATTAATACTGAAGGCCAATGGGCCATTTGTTAATAACGAAGAATTGAGCTTTGTATCGGACAAATTGGGTGTATTTTTTTCCCTAATAATCTCAGTTGCGCCGTACACGTTCTTGCTAAACAGACTGTACGTCATCAAAAATAAGGAAACTCCAATTGAAAAATAATTAGAGTGATGAAAAAAAAATAGACTTACTGAAATATGGGCTGATCATGTACGGCACGACCCCTCCGGGCCATCTCGTACTTTCGGCAGCCAAACCGTTACGCCCTATTCCAAGTGGAAAGAGTATATCACCTTCGGCGTATTCACCGAGTTCCTCAGGATTTACCTCGGCTCCGATGTGCCACTCGGCTACTTTTTCACCGGTCGCATTGCTGGGAACGCCGAAAATCGATTGCTGGAGATGCGACAAATGAGGCAGTATTTCTTCATCGCTGCCAACGTCGTCTTCGTATCGAAAACGACGCTGAAAGAATGGCCAAGCTTTTGCCATTCCCGAGACGACAAGAATTCCACCGATGAGCAAACATCGCGAAATCATTTTTTTTTAAGTTTTATTTCAACTGAAAAATCAATAAATAATAATAGAATAATATACAAGAATGAAATTAATGTTCGTAATAATAATAATCATAAAAATGAAATAATTGTTTTTAATAATAATAATAAAATAAATAAGCGAAAATAAAATAATAATAAAATCAATAAATCTGAAAACCAAATAAACAATTATCAGGGTCATGGAAAATATTATTAAAAAGATGCTTTGCGTCGAGAAACATTGGGTCCCTCGGAAAATGCGAGAATTGCCAAAGTCCGGCAACTCGAAAAGAGAAAAGTACCTTAATAGGATTAAATGGTAACCGAAGATACGTCTGCGACAAGTCGGCCCGGCTATTTCGGTTTCGCGCTCAAAACTGATCAACTTCCGATGGAAGATTCTCGTCTTTATACGCGAAGAGACGAAGGAGAAAAAAAAATCCGGCGAATACCCCGCTCCCCATGGCCCCTTTTCACTACCATCCTTGTCGTGCAGGTAACTCGCGCGACAATCTGAAAAAGTTGACGCATACACCACGCGGAAGTATCGGGGCCGTAACTGATAACCGTGGACTTTGGGTACCGGAAGTCTATGTTTGTTGTATCGTCGGTGGGAAGACGACCGTAACGATCACTTCTGCCGTTTTTTTTTTTATTATTTCCTTCTTCCTTTTTCGCCCCTTTCACATCCTCGGATGTCCGCCCACCAGCGGCCCTGATCCGCTGGACAAACATTTCTTTTTTCATCGATACGGCAGCGTCACAATAAATTGGGATATTGACAAAACGCCATCGATAATACCATCCGAAATAGCATTTCCACTTGACGGGATTTCGAATTTCCAAAATCCAAGCTTTGGTGTAACCGGAAAATGTGAAAACGTCGATTATCGTTTTCACGTTTCAATTGTCAATTGATCAAACTAAAAAGATGGAATTACGACGAAATAAATTGTAAGGTACCTGATCCATGTAAAACCCGTAAATATTATTTAATAATATTATTAAATAAATTTTTTTTTTCTTTCAAGATTCATATTTCTTTTTTGTACTAAAAAATAAATAAGGTGGGCATTACATGGATCAGGTACCTTAAACTTCACAAAGGCTTCGTAATAGAACGTTTCTCTATGGAATTTCCCAATCGCGAGGCTTCCCCCTATGAAGAAATAAAGAAACAGTGAATGACAGTTATATGGGCAATCATGAAAGAACTTTAGCTCTATAGATCCATGTCATTGACTCGTAAACTCATGCAAATTCATCGGGAATAAAAAAAATAAACATACGCCGATACATTAGCCAAAGCTGAAATCCTTGCACAATCCCCACCACTCGGACTCGATATTTTTCGTGCTCTCTTCTTTCTTGGATAAAAGAGGAAGGTAATCCGGGGATCCTCGGAGCTCAAGGTCACGATTGATTTGAGGTAAGCCCCGACTGATTCATCGAAGGTATAGTGAATTTTACTTCTTACTTTCTTAATATAATACTCGAGAAGATTTCAAACTTCGATGGTGTGGGAAGAAGTTTTCATTGATCGAAAAAACTTTTTTGATTGTCTCTTCGATCGTGGATGATCGGTTGAAACCACGATCGATTTCTTCTATTGATTTGATTCATTGTAAGAAAAAAGAAAAATCTAGCCACGAAAAATAACGATTTTGCTCGATATCTTTGACCTTCATCGATGACCTTGAAATCTATCCGTACAGCACGTATCTAAAGCTTTCAACGGTTTGTCATCGCTCTGACATTGTCACGTGCAACGACCCCAGAGATAACGAATAAATATAACGCGATACGAAGACTTCGGCGACAACGTGCGCTCCCGCCATTTGCACAAGTGAGCGAAAGGACGCGACCTTCCCGTGTGTCAATAATAGTCGAAAGGATTAAGACATAAATTGTTCAAAAAATAATTACCATTATTTCTGGATAATTAAAAAAAACCGCGATGAATGGATTTTATTGCCACGTTTCGGCGAAGGACACGTCAATCGTTGTTACTTTCGATGTTTAATATTTAATGCTTCTACATCAATGAAGAAGGACGAGGCCTTTCTACTTCATCTTTTTAATAATCGAGGACATAAAATATATAGGAAAATCCAAAATTTCACGGTTTCTCAAGAATTCCTGATTTGCATTTTCTTTTAAATAACATTTTATAATCAATATAATCAATTTTTTACATTATTTTTTACCGCTTCGAAACGATACCTAAAAAAACAGCACTCGGCCAAGAAAATTTCTTTCCAAATACCTTCTTCGAAAATAGTGTGAATGACCCCCAAGTTCCACAAAGTGACGCGTTTTATCAGCTACTCGAAAGTACCCGAACCTTTAACCAGATAGATAATAAGACACCTTCCTTGGACGAATTATTCTTGCCAAATACACGTTTTTATTATCGCGAGAAACCGGTCCGGAATCGTTCCCCTTCTTCGGGTAACTCTGTGTCGCATTTTTTTCTCAATTTTTTTTTTCATTTCACAACATTTGCATAGATAAATGCTGTACGTTCGTTCGTAGCTCGAAATCAGTTCATGCTTCATACGAAATTTGGGAAAAGAGACCTCCGGTAGCTCATTTTCATTGCGTTGGTCATTCTGTGTGTTCGGGGAACTGCGAATTTTTCGGAAAGGAATTCTAGAAGGAATATCCATCAGAGAGCGCGATTTACTTTTATTACTTATTTAAACTTATTTTTTAATATTGTTTTTTATTGATGTCTATATTACTTTTTTAAAATTGTTTTTCAATACTTTATTATTATTATTTGATTAGGTTGCTAAAGAAATCTACAAACCATCGCTCAAACAGTTTATAAGTTTGTCGTACACGCTCTTGCCCGACAAAATCGAAGCGAAAAAAAAACTCTTTTCTGTTTAAAATTGTTTTTCTGTTGAAATCTGTTTTTTTTTTTCATTCAATTTCATCGTGCAAGACCTTTGCTGTCTGTTATCAATGTTCAACGATAAATATTTGCCGTTTCGCATTTTTGAATCGATGTCAAGGTCAATACGTCGCTCGATGCGTTCCTGCAGGAGCCGCGCTTTCATCCATATAGAAATGTAGGACGCTCGGTGATAGACCTCCCCAATCCATGTATATCAACGTCGTCGTTTTATAAAGATCGTCTTATGATAGTGAGCGCACACACGCAGATGAATGCCCGCCAAAGCTTTCGTTTCTTTCATCGCGTGTTGATTTTACCTCGTGGCGATCTTTCGTTTTCAGATCTCTCGAGAATTCTTTCATCGCTTAATGATCGCGCCCCAATTAGAGTCTATTTTCGAACTGTTTTTTTTCCTCTCTCTTGAAAACCTCGCATCACGTATGAAAAGTTCCCTCAACGTGAATACACTCGTGTCTGAATTGCCATCGGACTGAAAGCCCCTTCAACGCGAAATCACTTCCGGTGGGGCATTCGTGATTTCTGGAACGTGGTTTCACGACGCCCTCGTTTTTCTATGACGTTTGAAAATTGCTAAATCAGGAGCTTCACGATCGAGTATCGATTTCAGGTCTGACGAAGCGATTACGTTAAAGCGTACAAGTTTTTTAATTTTTTTCTTTTTTCTTACGTGTATGCATATTCAGTTTCACTCGCCAACGTTCCGTCAGAGATGCATCTCTGCTTTTCCACACCATCGCGGATATTCAATGAACTACGTCATTGCGCGCGCCCTTGACGTCAATGGATACGACAGTGCTGCCACCAAGCGGCCGTTCTTGGCGGACCGACTTTTTTCAAATATACCACCCGGTAGTCAGTGCAGCCAGAGCGCGGTCGAAGTTCCCCGACCGCATCTTCGGCAGCTACGCCAATACATGGACGCTGAGCACGTTCATGTGCGGCAAAGTCGGCAAGAAGCTTCGAGGGAAAAAGCAATCCCACTCGCGGGTGACGTCACCCGACGGCACACGCGCGACTTTTAAATGATCCCAATGCTTATTTAGCTTAGTTAGCTGATTAAAGTATACGAAAAAAGTCATCCATCCGGCCGCGAATAGCATGTACCAAAAAGTGCACAAATATTATAAATGATCAGTTGGTCTTGTTTGTAGTGATCATGGTTCCGACTCGAAGGGGGACGGGATCGAATCCCGCGAGCGGTAGTTTTTTTTTCATCATTACTACTATACCGACCGCTTATTGTATTAGTTAGTACGGTAATTAAAATATAATAATAAATGTAAATTACGTTTCTAAGTTTTACAAAATTGTTTGCAATGAACTCGCACCCGTCCCCATGCAAAATAAATTGTAATTCATAAAAGTAAGCGGAAATATTTATATATTCGTATTATTATTATATTAATTATCGTACTTTCATCTGGCGATAAGCATTATCCCCAAAAGTTAGACAATCATCCATCTAGCCGCGTAGCATAAGTACGGAGTAGTGCACTAAGAATTACAATGATACGGTGGTCCCGTTGGTAGCGTTCAAGTCTACGGCTCGTGAGGGTCCGGGATCGCTTCCCGAGTTTGGCACTTTTTTTTATTTTTTATTTTTTTTTTATATGGAGCGAAATGTTTATTCGTGAAATACTATGACGATAGTGAGTGCTTATATTCGTATTATTATATAAATTATCATACTTCCATCTACCGATAAGCATTATCCCCAAAAGTTAGACAATCATCCATCCGGCCGCGCAGCATAAGTACGGAGTAGTGCACTAAGAATTACAATGATACTGTAGTCCTGTTGGTAGCGTTCATGTCTACGGTTCGTGAGGGTCCGGGATCGCTTCCCGCGTTCGGCGCTTTTTTTTATTTTCTATTTTATTTTGTATCGGGCGAATTATTTATTCGTGAAACACTGCGTCAACGGTGCATGCTTATATTCGTATTATTATAATATTTATTATCGTACTTTCATTTAGCGATAAGCATTATCCGCAAAAGTGAAACAATCATCCATCCGGTCGCGTAACATAAGTACGGAGTAGTGCACTAAAAATTACAATGATGCTGTAGTCCTGTTGGTAGCGTTCATGTCTACGGTTCGTGACGGTGCGGGATCGCTTCCCGGGTTCGGCACTTTTTTTTTTTTTTTTTTTTTTTTTTTTTT
>JAPYZI010005083.1:0-11353 GCA_030523105.1 Ophioninae sp. A BG-2022a
AGCTTTTCGATGTCACGCGCCATGAATCTCATTGAATTCCTTCTTTTCTTCGATAACTGCGAAGTCAAGAGTCGTGACATGTTTTTGATCCACACGAAGCGATGATACACTTTGGGTGAGCCCCAGTTGTCGTCGTCGTCGTCGCCCCCGTTGACGTCCTCGCCGTCGTCGTCGTTGATCATATCAGCTTCTCGATATCAGCGTTGATCATGAGCAGGTGGATGGTGGGTTTATCCGACGATTGCTTGCTTAGATATATCGGCACAATCTTGCTTACGCCGCCTTTCGTCTGGCCATCGATCCCGTACACATTGATCATTAAGTCATTCATTTTTGCAAAACTTTGGGATCATTGATAGCCGCATAGGGAACTCCAAGCCTTCGTACTTGACCACTTGACTAAAATGTGGATACGAAATCATACGATGGACTATGTATCTCCGTTGATACCAAAGTATCAACGGAGGAGGAGGAAGTACTTTTACGCATTCCATCTTTCCCAAACTTTTGCAAGTGTTGAGATATAGAATTTTTCGTATCTTTTTAATAACTCATGGTCGTGGTGGTGGGGGAGAGGGGCGATGTTCGATTGATGAGGATTTTCTTAGACCCCCCTCCCTCTTAAACGTTTTTTTATCAATATCGCATTTAATCAATGGAGAGGCGGGGGCATCAGATGTACGCATCCGTGCAAAACATACACGTGTGCGAGATAAAGCCAATAGCTGCGCGAGTCGCGACGGCGAGTCGGATGTAAACATCGATCCTGTGTTTCGTGGATCGCCTTTCTCTCAACGGCGATCGCGTCGTTAGTCTTGACCAAAACTTTTCCCCCCCCCCCCCCCCCCCTCCTCCGCCCAGCCACCGCCCACCTACCCACGTCCCTTCTCTAAAGCGCATCCATCGAAGCCTAGGCCCACCTGCACCTCCCGCCATACCTGAGGAAGAGTGGGATAGACTTGCACCTCACACCGCACCTGCGGAAAAGTGGGGTGGACCCACCTCGCCCCTTTGTACCTCCTGGGGCAGTACCACCCGTCGGTCAGGCAGAATCCCGATAAGAGACGCCCGCTATGAGAGGCCTATACCCGCCACCCAACGGTCACCATCCGATGGGACAACTTACTGGGACACCCCCCCTTTCCGCCAGCCGACGCCCACCCCCGTCCCTCTTCTAAAGCACATCCGTCGAAGCCTAGGCCTACTTGCACCTCCCGCCATACCTGCGGAAGAGTAGGATGGACCTGCACCTTCCACCGCACCTGCGGAAGAGTGGGATGGCCCTGCGCCTCCTGCCATACATGCAAAAAAGTGGGGTGGACCCACCTGGCCCCTCCTCACCACCGGAGCAGTACCACCCGTCGGTAAGGCAGAATCCAATTCGAGCATGCCGCTCCAATGACTACGTTCGGTAATACAGATATCTACATTACCGACTGCTGTCGGTACGGCACATTTCTTAAATTAGAATCTGCTCTATTCATCTACTGCGGCTTATATCTCTTTTTTCGTACGCTCTCGAGGCGTCTTCATTACAACTCCGTCGCGTTCCGTTGCGTCTAGCATGCACATTCATCGCGCTAAAAATGTAACAAGTAATGAAGTTATTTTAATGAAAGAAAAAATGGCTTCGCAATCTTTTGTGAAATATCTTTCATACATGGAACAATTGGTATAAACAAATATGCATTGTCAGTAGTTTCGCCACGTGACAGAGAATAAATAAATAATACACGAAAAGTGAAATTATATCATTACTTTATTGTATTAATATCCATTTTGTAGTTAATTTGGAGAAAAATCTTTGCATATCTAGAGTTACTCTAATTCCATCGACATTATCAGCAGGCCTATAAATAGGTGATGATCAATAGACACAAAGATACCTACGGATTCTAATACCTGTTGTGACATTGCGTCACAAGCTTACGCCGAGGGTGTGACGGAGGGCGCCCAAATTCGATCCTCGTCACGGCACACGGCGAATTAGATTGTAAGAAACTGGGAAATTGTAGCGCACTAGCCAAAATATTCGAATAACCCACGCGTTCGACAGCGATACCCTGTCTTCCCCCATTTCCTCCCCCCGACACAGCACGCGCGAGCCGCTCGGATTTGGACATCGGCCGTCACTCATGTGGGGTTCAAATGTCCCACTATAGATTTTTTATAGGCGTGATCGGGACTAAGGTTCGTGTACACAAAAATGAATTATGTTTTTAATAACTTAATAACTTTATTAAATGGCGCGTGAGTATTTGGAGCAATGCTCCTCGTCCAGGTTCGGTCGCGCGAAAGAGAAACTTTCTCCGATGTCCAGGTATATCACGTTTCTCTCTCTCTTCGTGTAGCCAAGTGCGGCGGTACAGGCGTTGTACTCCAATACAGGGATGACTCCTATTGGCTCGTTCGACTCGTCCAAGATGTCGGGTACCAGGGCCGCTGCACCACCCCCCTCCAAGCAACCTGTTAGGTTGCGAAGTTAACCTTTTTTAGCGGTCACGTCTTCGGTCCAGGATACGTTCTTGGTGGTAACGTAGGACGAGGTGTAAGTGAAGGAGGTGCGAGAGGAATCGTGTGCGATGGCCGCGGTTGGATGCTGACTGGAGATGTGACATCCAATGCTGATGAATCCCCCACAGGCTTCGCTTGGGTTGGTTCGTAGCTGGTCAATTCGCCGGTTGACGTTTCCTCGAAGAAGGCGGGTTTGAGTCTCTCCGTGCTGATCGTAGTTGGTTCGTCATTGATTAGGACTTTAAAAACGACGTCCGATACTCTCTCCATGACTCGATATGGGCCTCGGTACGGTTGTTCCAACGATCTCCTTGCTTCATTCTTGACGAATACATGTGTGCAGGTGTGAAGGCTTGAATGGACGAATGGCTTCCTTCTGCTATGATGTGCTGTCGGTACTGGGCGAATATCGCGCATATAAGTACGGAGCCTCTGGGAGTACAGTTGTTGGTTGACTTCCTCTGTCGTGTCAGCTAGGAATTCCCCCGGTATTCTCAGCGTAGTGCCGAATACGAGTTCTACTGCGGTTGTTTGGATATCCTCTTTGAAACTTGTTCTCAAACCGAGCATGACCAATGGGAGTGTCTCCGTCCAGTTTGGTGTTTCGTGGCACATTATAGCTGCTTTCAAGGAACGATGACATCGCTCGACCATCCCGTTAGAGGCTGGGTGGAATGCAGTGGTTCGCTTGCCTTCACAGCCGATAAGTTTGACAAGAGCTCCGAAAACAGCTGACTCGAATTGAGCCTCCCGATCCGTAGTGATGGTTATCGGTGATCCATAACGAGAGATCCAACTGGAGACCAGTGTGTTGACTACGGATTCCGCGGTGATGTCGTGTAGCGGTATTGCCTCTGGCCACCGGGTAAACCGGTCAATAGCCGTTAAACAATACCTATATCCGAAACAATATCAATATGAATGTGCCCGAAGCGTACATCTGGTACCGGGATGTGCTGTAGGACACCAATATTGAATCGCGAGACCTTGCTACGTTGGCATGCGAGGCAGGACCGAACCCATTCGATTATATCTCGCCCCATTGACGGCCAGACGAATTTGGTTTTTATCAATTTATGGGTTCCTCGCCCACTAGGGTATGACAATCCGTGGACCGCGTCGAGTACTCGTCTCCTGAGCGATGCTGGGATATACGGTCGAGGCTCACCGCTCGAAAAATCACAATAAATTATTTCTGCAGTGTCGTCGATCCGGACGGGGCGCAGGACAAGGGAAGTGCTTCCACTAATCAAGTCCCGCAGTTCCTCATCTGCTTTCTGCGCCTCCGCGAGGTCGTTTGTAGAAAACATGGTCGGCGTGCTTATCATTTCGACCCGTGATAGAGCATCTGCGACGATGTTATCCGTACCCCGTACATGGATGATATTTGTTGTAAACTGTCCAATCCAGTCGAGTTGTCGTAGTTGCCGTGGTGATGCCTTATCGCTACGTTGCTTGAAAGCGAAGATTAATGGTTTGTGGTCGGTATTTACAAACAAGGAACGCCCTTCAATCATGAATCGAAAGAACTTGATACTCAGAAATACAGCGTGTAGCTCGCGATCATACGTGCTATATTTAGTCTCAGTATCGGTGAGTTTTTTGGCGTAAAAACGAAGCGGTTCCCATTTGTCGCCAGTCCATTGTTCCAGAATAGCACCCACCGATGAATCGGACGCGTCCGTCCGAAGCGTTAGCGGGGCGTTCTTGAGCGGATGCGCAAGAAGGCACGCATTGGCTAATTTGGCCTTGCACTCCAAGAAATCTTGCTCTGCTTTCGCGGTCCAGATGATTGGGCGTTTGTCGTTTTTCTTCGCGCCCTTCAAGTACGAATTCAGCGACGCTTGACATTCGGCAGCTTTAGGCACGAATCTTCGGTAGAAGTTCAGAACACCTAGAAAACGACGGAGTTTAGCAACATTTTTTAGTTTTTTGTACTCCAAAATTGCTGTCACTCGATCCGGGAGAGGACGAGTCCCATGCTCGTCGATCCGGTAGCCGAGATATTCCACGAACTCTCTGCCGCGCGTACTCTTTTCGATGTTGATCGTGAGGCTATGTTTTTCCAGGAGCCCAAAGATAATTTTCAAATGCTGTTCATGTTCGTGGAGGTCCTTCGATGCTACGAGGATGTCATCAATATAGCAAAAAACGGAGTCCAGCCCACGTGTGGTGGTGTCCATGAATCTTTGAAAAGTTTGCGCTGCGTTGCAGAGTCCGAACGTCATGACTCGGAACTCGAACAGTCCAAAAGGTGTTATCACCGCTGTTTTGGGCTGATCTTCGGGTGCCACGGGTATTTGGTTGTAGGCTCGCGTGAGATCTAGAATTGAAAATACCTTGCATCCGCTCAGCTGGTGAGAAAAATCATGAAGGTGGGGAATCGGATACTTGTCCGGTTCCGTAACACCATCCAGTCGCCGGTAATCTCCACACGGCCTCCATTCTCCCGATTTCTTCTGCACCATATGGAGCGGGGATGCCCAAGAGCTATTAGACGGGTAACAGATTCCAGATGACACCATGAATTCGAATTCCCTTTCAGCGGCTTCCAGTTTCCCCCCAGTAAGGCGTCGAGCCCGTTCAGCGACGGGAAGTCCTCTGGTAGAGATGCAATGTTGTACACCATGGGTAAAGGCCTTGGACAAAAGACGTGGCCTCGTGATCGCCGGGAATTTCCGCAGAAGTCCTTGAAAAGGTGTATCGGTCCCAAAAGTCGATACCCTGCAATACGGCTCGTATGAAATAATACTGACACAGGACAACCTGGTGATCGAATCGAACCCGTAGTACGACAAAAAATCAGCACCGAGTATAGCTCTGAACACGTCAACTATCGTAAATCTCCAGTCGAATTTACGACGTAGTCCGAGATTTAATTATAAGAGTTTTTCACCATAGGTGTCTATCACATTATTGTTCGCGGCATAAAGTTCGAAGGTCGTAGGGTCCGAACCGCTAAAACCACACGCGCGCGGTATCACAGAAATATCGGCACCGGTATCAACAAGGAATCGAAGTCCGAATTCCTTGTCCAAGACGATTAGACGGTATTGTATATGCGTATCGTCGCTTATCGCCCCCACGAACGACGATGGTATTAGTTTCCCGCACCGTTAGTGTTATACGATCAGGTACAACCTGATTGGCAATTGAGCGCTCGGTTACCGTGTCGCTTATGGTAAAAACACAACCCTTTTCGAATAGCACTGTCGTCCTTATTATTGTTGAACTTTCGATTGGAAACGTTACCTGGCCAGGGAGATTTTGAACGCGCTCTACTGCGATTACCGTGACAGGATTTCTGACTTCCGGATTTCATTAGACGGTCGAAACGTGACGTTAATGCGTCGATACGCTTGACGAGACCGCTGATATTACTATCGGACATAGAAACATCTACGGCGTTGATTTGAGGGCCTTGGATTCCCATCACACGATCAGCTAAGAGGGCGAGTTTATTCAAGTCCACTTCATTCGATGCTGACAGAATCGCACTGACCTGTTGCGGTAACTGCTCTAAAAAGAGTGATTTAATTACCGAGTCCTCGCATTGATTCACTGCGATATTTCTCATATGCTGAAGGAAGTGTGATGGTTTTTGGTCGCCCAAAAGTTGTCCTTTTAAGAGTCGACGTATCTTACTCTCATTTGACTCCGCAAACGAAGTAAGAATGCGCTCTTTAAACGCTAGATACTTATCGTCGAGCGGCGGATGTTGAATGAGATCCGAGACGAAAGGTAGCACTGTAGGGTCCAAATTGGCCAGCAAATATTGGTATTTCGTGTCATCCCTGACGATACCGGCAATCGCGAACGCTGCCTCGACCTGATGAAACCAGATAACGGGTTCGTGTTGCCAGAAGGGCTGCAGCTTCGCTAGTCTCGACATGAGAATTCCAGTCGCTGATTCTTCCGTCATTTTTATTTATTTTTTGAAAATATGATGCGATCGGTCAACGGAATCGTGCTCACGTTATTCGCGCACAAGAAAAAAACGACTATGCACGCGGATGGGCACGATAATGATAGGTGCGCTCCGGAATCACGCCGTTCGAACGACACGTGTCGTCTCCGTTACCGATTGGGTCAGCGATTAAAACTTTAAAAGGAAAGGGTTTACGCCCAATAAATTTAAAATACGCGCAGACACTTTCGCAACACAGTTCGAGCGAAAATGTAATCCGCGACGTATTTAAATGTCTTTTTTGCGAACACGTGTTTTACGCGGACTTTTCCCGATCACGTCGGGGTCACCAACTTGTGGGGTTCAAAAGTCCCACTATAGATTTTTTAGAGGCGTGATCGGGACTAAGGTTCGAGTACACAAAAATGAATTATGTTTTCAATAACTTAATAACTTTATTCAATGGCGCGTGAGTAGTTGGAGCAATGCTCCTCGTCCAGGTGCCGTCGCGCGTCGCGCGAGAGAGAGACTTTCTCCGATTTCCAGGTATATCACCTTTCTCTCTCTCTCTTCGTGTAGGTAAGTGCGGCGGTACAGGCGTCGTACTCCAATACAGGGATGACTCCTATTGGCTCGTTCGACTCGTCCAAGATGTCGGGTACCAGGGCCGCTACACTCAAAAAACCCGTGGCGACACCCTACGGATCTCGACCGGAAGGCGACGAGCCGGTCGCGGCGAGTTAACGCGACACCCCAGGACATCGTCCTCGTACCCTGGTGATAAGGTAGAGTCCCCGATATCGATAGAAATTTGTCCACCGATCGTTAGCGGGAGATCACCGGGGAAACCACATGGCAGCGTCCCGTTATTGAAAAATCTAACGAGGACTCCGCTCTAGTGAGAAATTCAGATGAGCATAAGGACCCGGCCGGCATCGCCGATCATTGAGCCGTGGGAGTCCATACGTCACACACCCTCCGTAAACTCGGATACAGTTTAGGACAGCTTCAGCCACTTTCGGATAAAAATCTCGGAAATTCGGACAGATCTAAGTCTTTTTGGAATAGGATCGGTCGTCTTGGTGAATTGAAGAGCCGCAACCATCTTGAGTGAGTACCCTTGCTCTCTTTTTGCGTCGCATCAAAGAAGGTCTGCGTACCTCATAAAGTGTAAAACGAGCGAAAACCCGTAGAATAGAGGATTGCGTTCCCTCGGAATATCGCGAAAAGTGCCGTGACGAGTGCTCGCGTTCCCCTCGAATTTCGCGAGCTGGGCCTACGTCGGTGGGTGACACGCACATGTGTTAGTGCCCAGAGGGGGGCACCCCCACCATGCGGACACTGCCGCTCGTCGGTGTGCGCTTGGATGTGGTTGTGTGCGACGAACAAGGCACTATCACTTCGCGCGCAGGCGAAGCGATGTCATAGCTGTTATTTGTCATGGATTTTATTTTTTTTTTTTAGGCGGCGATTCCGGCCTTGACGGCACGGGCTGTTACCTCTGTCTTGACCTCTGAATGTATTGCAACTATAAATCTTCTCTGTAATAAACCAACGAATATGTTCATCAACAAGTTATAATGAATAAATAATCAAATAAATAAATAATTTTTTATAATTAATAATAGTATTAAGCAATTCGGTCCAATCCTCAGTGACAACGCTTTCGCAATTTATTTGCCGTAATCGGCAGACAGCCGCGCCATCTTCTACTCATTTTTTAAGCACGTGGCACATGCAAGCGCACACCGATAGTGCACAGGTTACAGCAGACAGGTTACACACAGAGGTAACGAGCCGTAATCGCTCCTTAAAAAAAAAAAAAATTTTTTATTTAAACAGCTATGACCTCGGCTCGTCCGCGCGCGAACCGATAGTGCCTTTTTCGTCGCACACAACCACATGCAAGCGCACACCGACGAGCGGCAGTGTCTGCATGGTGGGGGTGCCGCCCCTCCGGGCACTAACACACGTGCGTGTCACCCACCGACGTAGACCCACCTCCGGGCGCGTCTGATTGTCTGCCGTAAAAAATTAATAATAATTCACGGGTTGATCTGGGACCCATATATGCTTATATCGATCTTCTTAGAATTTCACCCCCTACCCCTCCATTTCACGGATGACATTCTTAGCTGGGACACCCTGTATATTGAAAACATTTTTTTGGTACACATAATTTACGCACATAGTTAAGTATATGTAAACGAATTCAGAAATATTAACAAATTGCGGTGATATCTACATCTATATGTATAAAACATAGTCGGGTTAGTTACACCGTTTATACTTCGAGAACGGCGAGCCAGATTTTGATGATCTATGATTTATTGGATTCGTCTCCGCCCCGAATTACAGAATAACTATTAAAAATGGTATATAATATTACTTCAATGATAATAGTATTCATACATAAGAAATTATATTGGTAAGCGCAAAACTCAAAATAATTATCCTATTTATACGTTTAGTGTCATATAGCAGGACCACGTCGATGTATTTTTATCCTCTAAAGACAAATCCACAATTTTACTCGGTTTGAATTCTCCATTTCCATTGAAAAATGACAAAAAAGGATTGTAGGAAAATTTCTTGCATTTTCCCAGTCTAATTTTGCACTTTCGATAAAAACTCGGACATATTCACAACAGTGACAAATTTACGATTAAATAGACCCTTTTAATACTGTTAAAAAGCAAAATAAGGTTTTCGTTGTGACGTGACATTTTGGAATAGTCACAAGTGGGGGGGGGGGGTTGGTCAGCGCGGCGGATTTACGCCTCTTTCTCGCGTCACTTGTTGACTCGCGATGTCTCGATCGTTCGTCGACTCTGTCATGGTACTGCCATTGAGACTACCTACGCCCTTAGCAGCCAGATCGTGCGTAAAATCGACCCCCACTCCCCCAGTCTTACGCGACCCCCCCAGTCTTACGCGCCCATCACACAAGCATAGGAGCGCGTGTCCGTGAGCGAGCGACGCTCGGAAAGTTTCGGGAAGAACCGAGCGCGGTCGAAGCGTCCCGACCGCGCCTTCGGCAGCTACATCAATATATGGACGCTGAGCATGTTCACGTGCGGCCAAGTCGCAACGATGGCTTCGAGGAGGAAGGCAGAACCGAGCACGGTCGAAGTTTCACGACCACGCCTTCGGCAGCTATACCCCAACAATACAGCGTCCACGTAGTGCCATGGACGCTGAGCACGTTCATGTGCGACCAAGTCGAAACGAAGGCTTCGAAGGAAAAAGCAATCTGAGCACGACTCACGCGTGATGTTACCCGACGGTACGCGCGCGAATTTTGAATTATTCGAATGCTTATTCAGCTCTTCATGCATACATTCGTTTCTGTATCATTCAAAGTATACAAAAAATGTATCGCGTACTCCAATCGCTTATTTTATTAGTTTGTACGTTCATTTGTATATAACAATAAATTTAAATTACAACTTATTTGTAAAAAATTGTTTGCGCTTTACTCGCACCCGTCCCTACGCCAAATAAATTTTAATGAATAAAGGTAAGCGGAAATGTTCTTATATTCTCATTATTATATTTACTAACATATAGTTCAATCAAGCGATAAAGCATTATCCCCAAAAACAAGTTAATCATCCATCCGGCCGCAACGAAGAAGTAGCAGAAAGTACACTTATATTATAATCGACTAGATGGTCCCGTGCGTAGCGCTCCTCGCTTCGGTTCGCAGGGGTGCGGGATCGATTCCCGCGCTAATACTTTTTTTATAATTACTATTAATTCTTATTTGATTACTGATTTTTTACGAATTATCATAATTATTTCAGTTGGTTACGTTTTAGGGTCGAAAAATGTATCACGCAATCTGACTGCGTATGTTATTAGTTTGTACGTTAATTTAAATATAGTAATAAATCTAAATTACGACTTACTGGGCTTTACTCGCACCCGTCCCGATGCCAAATAAATTGAGATTCATAAAAGTTACCGCAAATCTTTTAATATTCGTATTATTATATTAATTATCATACTTTCGTAACTCGATAACACATTATCGTCAAAAAAGGTCAATTCATCCGGCTGCGATGCCTAAGTAAAAAAAGTGAACATAAACGATAAGCGATCAGATGGCCCGGTAGTAGCACTCCTGACGACGACTCGTAAGAGTATGGGATCGATTTCCGGGCTAAGCACTTTTTTTTTAATTCATTTTTTTGATGGGGCGAATTGTTTATTCGTGGAACACGCCGTCAATCGTGAGTGTTCAAAAAGAAACAATTCACCCCATTACAACGAAGATGATTGCATAAAATCTATTGAAACTTTATTAACATTTCACGTTATCACTTTATTAACATTTTTCCCGAATATTACATTAAGATTATTTCCTATTTTCCTGGGAGAAGAAACCAATTTCCCACGGAAAGTTGAAAACGACCCAGTCATCGTTCTGGTCGTATCTTTCGACTTGGAGCTTTTTGATACATACAATGTATCGAAATGTTAAAAAATTTGAACTTGCTACTTTTATTCCAAGGAACGTCGCTCGCTCGTTTTTGTTGTTATACAGGGTGACAATTATAATGTGGCCATGTTTTTTTTGAGCGCCTTGCGCGAAGATTTTTGGTCCGAAAAAAATATGATTTTGAATGGTTTTTAAGCCTTCTTCGAAAAAAAATACGTCAGATTTTTGTCTCGAAAAATGTGCGCCGGAAAAAAAAGGCATTTCGAAAAAAAAACGCAAAATACATTTCGAGCTCGTGAGATTGATGATTTTTAAATTCCGAATACAAAGCACCCCGGAAAACTTGATTTGCGCCAGCCATTATGGTGGAAAAAATTATTAAAAATACTCCGTAAAGTGGAAATTTGCGTGAAACAAACGATGCAAGTCAGACGCGATCGTGCTATGGGATGTCCTAGCTTGGTACGTTACAGCTGCAACTTCCGAAT
>JAPYZI010005084.1:0-11349 GCA_030523105.1 Ophioninae sp. A BG-2022a
ACACTCGACTCCCTGTGACTTTTGCCCAGTCGTCTCCCGCGAGTTTCCACGCCAGTTTCCGGTCGCTTCCCGAAGGAGCTAACCGATCAGTGGCCTAATGCCCGTTGGATGATCCGATGTAACTTACAGGAACCGCGCGTATTTCTCCACACCATAAGCAAGAAAAAGAAAAAAAAGGGTTGTCCGAAAGCCAGATACCAAGGAGTTTCATCCGCCTACCCAAATGCCTGTAACCACGCAGTACCACAAACCGAAAGCGTTTCAGAACTCAATCATCCGATTGTCGAGAAGCCAGGGTTCGTTCTCCTCTTTCGTCACCCACACCTGGTCCCCAACCAGCTTCCTCGAGGGAGGCCAACCTAGCGAATTATGCATGCGGTTCGGTGGCCGGATACGACGGGCCGGGGGAATTCAGGAGGGGATCCAGGAGGGTCTCAGCCAACCTTCGTACAGCCAGAGATGCTTATGAAGGGATCTGATTGAGTTCTGAGTATATGGCGTTCGCCTTCTCTCCGGACTGCTAATTAAACAGAAGAGCAAGAGAAAGACAAAACCCAATGGAAGGTGGAACGTAAGAAAGAGAAGGATCGAAGGCCCGGAGGAGAAACGAAGGAGCATCCCAACACCGCGCGGATCGCGCCTCTCTCGATCCAATCCTTAACGCTTTTGGCATACATCCAACGCCTCAACGACAAAAGCTATCCCTTCAGCTCTCCTTCTCTTCAACGCAACTTCTTCCAACTGCCGTTCTCTCTTTTTTACCAACCTCGTCCTTCTCCAACTTCGACCCTTTGAGATCTTCAGCCGCGGGACTAAAATGTGATCCTCCGTCGGGTCGATGCGCCGCTCTTCTCTTCCTAAATCTACCAGCTCACTTTTTTTACCACACTGACGGCGATTTTCGACGACAGATTTTTTGCTTCCGTTGATCAATCGAAAAATTGCAACTTTGTTCACGGTGGAAATTGGTTACGAAGTGCTGGATCGTTTTGAAAATTATTTTGTATACAGGGTGATCGATAATTCGTTGTATCCCTCGAGGACAGTCGTTTTGATCCAAACTCCATCATCTAGTCGAAATTTAATAATTTTGTAATTACTGGGTCAAAATTCAGTAATTACAGATTTACGATAATTTAATGATTATCAGACATGTTCAGACTTATCGAAGAGAGACAATTGATATTACAACAAAAGAAAAAAATTAATCTTAATTATAAAATACTAAAAAATACTGAATCCATTAATTTCTCATTAATTTAATTGTTACTTTTCTCGAAATTTAACGATATCTGATAAACAATGATAACGATAACCCAAACAAACCCAAACAATGATAACGACATCAGATTTTTCAGTTTCTCGATGATTTTCAGTTTCGTAATTTCCAGAAATTCAAGAAACCAAAATCCTGGGGAATGTACGAAAGGTTTCGAAGTATTGAAATTCCGATACAAATACGTAACGATAATGGTGACGTTGATGATGATCGTAGCGATCATCATTACAGGGAAAGAAAGATTCCGAGGTGGCGTTTCTTTCTCTCGCGCTCTCTTCGAGTAAAAAAAAGAGAGAGCAAGAAAGAGCGAGTATGTTGCGAACAGTACCGAGATCTTCAAGAGCGCCTTTAACACGCACGACACGAAGGCACGATCGGTGGCCAATGAGCGCTCGGGACTCGCTTCTGGAGGTGGTCTCCGCGAATGACTCCGATCATACGATGAGGCCAATGAGGACTCGCTGATCCGTATCGCAATAGCGCAGAACAAGCTGCCATATATATCCTGCACTCGTGCTTTTCTCTCTCTCTCTCTCTCTCTCTGGATACTTCTATACATGTGTGTTGCCTGGAGTCGAGAAATCGCTTTTCTACACACTTAAACATGGTCACGTAGAAAATCATCCATTTCGGTTAATATATATGCATTATTATTTATATATATACATATACATATCAATAAACAATAAATCGATCAGAAAAGTAATATCGAAAAGTCAAATTTAAAAGCCTGCTATTAAGGGGTATCTAAATCGCCACTATAGGCACCATTTTAAATAATTTTTTCGATTACTTGAATATCTAAATAATAAAAACAATATATATAAATAAATTCATAATAAATAAATTAAATGTATATAAAAAGAAGTAAACAAATTCAATTAATTTTCTATTTATTTAATTATCTTCGATATAAAATAAATAAATAAACATTATAAATATATACATCTATATATATATTGAATTATATCGAATCGAGAATTTCCTGTTTTTGCTAAAACCATTTGAAAAGAGAAAAAGATATGTTGGTACGTTTCGTTTGCGAAGTGCATAAAAAACGCTCGCACGCTTACTCATGAATATCAAAGTGCGCCATACCAGGAGCGATGAAATTGTATCAATCGAGGCACATGGTGCGTGTACACGCTTTTGGTTATGTACTTCGTGTTCACCTCAGCATGTATACGTATATACAGCATTTATGCGACGACAGTTGGTGGATAATCGCGAGGGTGCAGCAAGAGAGAAATAGAGAGAGAGAGAGAGAGAAACACGCGCATGCATACCGCGGCATTAATCCCTGCGCGCGCACACCCGCGTATAATTAGCGTAATAAGTAGTTTTTTTTTGCTCGTTTTTTTCGAGGCGGAGCTGGAACGAGAGAACGAGGAAGAGAGGAGGGTGAAAAGAGGAAATCCGATTGGGGAACCAAGAAGAAGTGGCGGAGGGGCCGGGGGGGGGGGGAGTTTGTAAAGACTCGAACATAACCCCAAAACAAAGCTCTTCTCTCGTACCCCCAAAGACAGCTAATTTCCAGTCCGCTTGATGGACAAAGCCTTAAATGGTACCTCTCTTTCAAAGGATCAAACATACATTCACGTCCATGGAGTCTTTCAAGTGAAGCCTTTCGATTTTAGATTTGAAAAACGATTTTTTTTCGGATAACGAGATTTGGGTGATGAAAAAGTGGAGGTTTTTATACGGTAGGTTGAAAAGTTGATGGCGTTTGCTCGATAGATGCGAATCGATTGAATTCCATCTTGATTTTGTTTGTTTGGGTTTGATATAGGATATGGAAAGAATGGCTGATCTTGTTTGGAATGTTTGGGTTTTGTACTTTGGTTTCTTCGTATTCATTTTGTTTGGTTTGGGTTTGGATTGGTTTTTTGGGTTCTTCTCGTCAGAGTTTGGGTCAATAATTTGGCTTTTCATTATCAAAGTTTGCATTTTTTTGGATTCTTTTTATCAGAGTTTGTTTGGGTTTGTTTGGGTACAACGAATCATCAAAAAAAAAAAAAAAAAAACAAAGGATATTAGGATTACATTTGGCACAGCGATCAAAACCATCAAATGCCGTCAAAACCTCATACGTGAAGGTCATCCCAAGGTCACATAAAAAATCGTTCCAAATCGGACCAGCAGTCTATGCGTCGTCAACTCGTCACGACCGGACGAGCTTGAAGGACCTATTTTTTTTTAAAACTCCAAGTACTCGGCACGTCCTCGATCATTGGGTTCTCGTTCGTAGCATTGTGACGTCCACAAGGTGCCCTTTTTCGAACCCCCACACCCCAAGCCATCATCCTTCAACCCCAGAATTTTGTTTTCGAATCAAAGGGTACTTGGACAAACATTTTCCGCTTTTTTGCTCATACAAGCGTGTGTATAATCCCGTGTGTCTTTGGTGAAGGATTTAGAGACCCCCTTTGTCTCTCGATCGAGCCGCGCCCCCCCGGAATCACGGGGTTGAGATTAAGGGGGGCGCGGCAACGCTCGTACGTGTAACAGCCGACAAAGCGAAGCGCCCTCTTTGTAAAAAATCTCGTATTCGCGTGGACGTGCAACAATGAGGTATGACGACGGTTCATGAGGTGGGCGGAAGTGGGGGGAAGGGAATAGGGGGTGGGAGAGGGGCTTCCACCCATTTTTTAATTTCTCTTATTCTCCTGAAGGAAATGGATTAATTATGGTCCGTGTGATCACGTGAGTCTGGTTCAACATATGGGGTAAGTACTTACGAGCTTACTGTTTTGTTTAGCCCCACTTTTACCACGAAAGCGTGTACGAAAAAAAAAAAATGGACGTTCTCAGACGTAAAAAAAGGAAACTCAAACAAATGAATAAGAAACCCAAACAAACGAAAACAAGAAATGAACGTTTTCAGATGTGGAAGAGAACGAAACCCAAACAAACCCAAACAGGAAATGAACGTTCTGAGACGTAAAAAAGAACGAAATCCAAAAAAAAAGCCAAACAAATATTCAAAAAAATGGACGTTCTCAAACCTAAAAGAGAACGAAACCCAAACGCACTAACAAGAAACCCAAACAAACCCAAACAAATTAAAAAAAAAAAAACTAAACGTTCTCAACCCTAAAAGATAACGAAACCCAAACACCCCAATAAGAAATCCAAACAAAGCGGAACAAAAAATACATTTTCTCAGACGTGAAAAAAAAAAAAACGAAACCCAAACAAACCCAAACGAAAGCGAAAAAAAATCGGATTTTCTTAGAGGCAAAAGAGGTTCTCGCGACGGAGGAGAAAAACGGAATGACGATGATTCGTAAAGACGAGTCTCGAACTATCAACACTCGCGTGTACGATATCTGATAAGCGTGAAATCGATGATTCCGGAGGCAAAAATTGTTTTTCAGACGTTGGATCGTACATGCTCGTATGTACTTTCCTATACCCTGCTATCATCAGCTCTTCCCATCCCAGTATCACATTAAATGTAACGAGAGGGCGATCGCTGCGAGCGAGACAGAGAGAGAGAGAGGAAAATAAAAAATCGATCCTACACGGATATGCATGTTCTCGCGAGTATGACCGCTCGCGTTTACATTATGACAGTCTTTCCTATAACCGGCAATCCTGATACCAATAATTCCGGTACTCTCGCCACGGTTATTCGGGCGACATGCGATCCTCTTATAAATACACGTGTACACGTGTACATACGTCTAAATATATATATATACATATTTATATATATATTTGTATATATAGGGTGGCTTGAGAAGATCGAAAACCAAAATTTTAATCCCTCTCATTGAGGGCTAAACCCAAACTTAAATGAGTTCTGTGTATGATCTATGATTTAATACTATGAGCATTTATGGGGACATTTATATGAGAAATATTTTTTATCTAGTGGAAATTCATTTTACTATACAAAAAATCACTATTTATCTACCTTTTTAAACTACAATTAAAATGTATTTCAAATTTCAAAATTATGGAGATTTATGGAGATATTTATGTGGACAATTTTTTTTTTTTTGGTGGAAATTAATTTTACTATGCAAAAATCAGTATTTTTTTAGCTATTTAGATAATAATTGAAATTTATTTCAAATTTCAAAATTATGGCGATTTATAGGGATATTTATATGGGAAATACTTTTTTTTTTTAATTAGTTTTACTCATTTTAAAAATTACTATATATCTAGTCCTTATGGAACATTAGAGAAATTTGTTTGAAGTTTTTTAATTGTTTTGTTTTTTAAGTTGTTTAGTTTGATTAATTTTATGAAACAAATGTTTGTAACAATACACAATATTTTTATTTTAACTTTAAGCGTTACTTTTTCAGACACCCTGTATATAAATACTGAGATCCGTCGTTATCTTATCATCCCTCTCGTCGCGCTTGTTCCCTCGTTACCCACAATTTACATCCTCCCACTTGGGGCTGTTCAAGAGATCTTTAAAAAAAAAAAATTCATGCGAGGTGCCCTCGAGATTATTCGTGAAATTGATTGGAGACTTTTCGCTCGTGGAAATATCGGCATGAACTTGAAGTGCAGGAAAAATTCTTGTCGATTTCTCATTTTTTCTTTTGTAAATTTGAATTGAATTTTTCTGATAAAATTAATGATCAAATAAATGATATATTTTAAAAATATGTTTTCATGAATTTTAATAAAGATGGTAAATGCTATTGGGATTCTTCATAAATAATTGTTTGGGTTTGTTTGGGTGGGAAAAATTAGTATTTTCCAATGAATAATAATATTTTTTTAATTTATTTTTCCAACGAATAATAATAATTTTTACAATTATTTCCCGTCCAAAAATATTATTTTGCTGCATTAAGGGGGTTGAAAAAAATAGCAAAAAAAACTTTTGTCAATTTCGTTCGGATTTTGTATTTTTTTTTTTTTTTTTTTGAGATTCCGAAAAAAAAGTAGTAACTTTGAAAGTCCATTTTTTAAATTATTTTTCCAACGAATAATAAAAATTGTTAGAATTATGTTTCCAACGAATAATAATAATAATTTTTAAAATTATTTCCCGTTCAAAAATATTATTTTGCTGCATTAAGGGGGTTGAAAAAAATAGCAAAAAAAGTTTTTTCAATTTCGTTCCGATTTTGTATTTTTTTTAATTGAGATTCCGAAAAAAAAGTAGCAACTTTGAGATTCCGAAAAAAAAGTAGCAACAAGGGGGTGTTCGATGTATCGATGTCAGAGATGTAGCAAGGGTGAAAAGGGAGTAAGGGTTCGGGTATCAGACATGTTGGGATGATGTAATTAAGTAAATGCCGCGGTCAGTGAAACTTTGCTAATAATCCAGCAAGGCTACTTTTCCGAGTACACCAGTGCTTTTCCACCTTCGTCTAGCCCAACGATCTTTATGATTTCATCCCTTTTCCTCTTCGGGGGGTGCACGCGAAGGGGTGTCTTCTCGCGTTCCTGAACTTTGTTAACTCGCGACCTTTTCCACGTAAAGACGACGGAGGAAGAACGAAAGGTCGGCTCACTCGTGGCCTCAAACTCTTTTTTTTCCTTCGTTTTTTTTTTAGGTAGAAAACTTGGAGAAAGAGATCAAATTGGCAATGAAACGGGAAGCGGGGAAAGGGTTTCTACCCTTCTCCGCGAAGGGAAGTCCACGAAGATTCATCAACAAATTTATCTCACAAGAATTTCAGTAAAAAAAAATAACTCGTTTTTATAACACGTTTTTAACGATTTTTATAATTTTTTGAAGGTTTATTCAAATTTATAATTTTAGGAATAATGTGTCTTAATAATTTAAACGAAACATTTTAGTAATGAATTTTTTCAATAAAAAATTAAAATGACTAATTAAAAAATTAATTTCGTTAAATACCCCAAACAAACCCAAACAAACCCAAAATTCAGGTTACCAATAAAAATATACAGCAAAATAAAAAAATGTTCTTATCCTCCAACTCCTACAACACATTCAAATGAAAATTGTCCAATCCTCAAAATCCCAATAATCAAAAATATTGCAAAAAATCAACAAAAATTCCAAAATCAAAGTCCTATCGAAAAACCTCCAAAAATTCCAAAACAAAAAATCCAAAAAAATCCACAATCAAAGAAATTACCAAAAACCTTCAAAAATTCGAAAATAAAAAATCATCAAAAATCCCAAAATCCAAAATTACCGACCGAAACGTATAAAAAAACTTCAACAAATCGTTGGATCGATCCGGGTCTCCTGATTTCACGTAACCCTAACAAATATAACGCTGATCGATCGTCGAGTTCATCACTTTCCCATTCCTTTCTCGTTTTTAGTTGGGATTCGTGTTTGATCGTAAATATACGATGAAATATTTTGTTTAAGATGATGGGTGATGGATAAGTCGAGAGTGGGATACTTTGGGCTGCTATAATACAGGATGGCTAATATCATTACGAATCTGGTCGACGTTGATGAGATACGAAGTGGAGAAAGAGCTAACACAAATAATGCCTCAAGTCCAGTTACTCCGATATCAAATCAGAGCTCCGTAAAGTCCTTTTAAGGTCAACCATCGATATATGTATAGACGATCGATATCGAATAATAACAACAATAATATAATGGGAAATGATGGCAACCGCAGGGGCACGTGATCCAATGACCATGCCCGCCAGGCGATGCCTCATTATTTCGATTTCCACCCAGCAAAACTCTCGTAAATGCATCCAAGAGAGAAAGAGACGGACGGAGAGAGAAAGAGATAAAAGAGAAGCTGGAGAGATCAGCTTCCACTGGAGTGTCTGATATAGCTCTCCAGCGAGGGACGATATCAGAAATTCACCTCTACGGACTTATTACATTTTATATTATTCTTTCTCCTCCCCCCTCCCCCCACTCCTCTTCTGCTCTTCCCTTTCTACCAATTTCTATATACGTATAGGAATTTGCGTATAATTCGTATCAATTTCTTTATGTACTACGGCTTCGCGTTTGTCGAACCGACTGGTATACGATATAATTGCGACATTATCCACGGATCCGTGAAACAAAACGTCCTGCCGATCTAAATAACGCTGGTGTATCCGTCAGTTCAAGCTGAATTAAGATTAGACACGAAGATCCACGCTCGATTTTAACAGCTTTTTAGCCATTATATTTTACCTCTCTTTTTATTTCAATTTTTCAACACCGAAATAAAAAAAAATGTTTACGAAATATCAATATTAAAAATTGTTCAAAATCGATTGAATAATCCTAACGAAAAAATCAATTCTAATCCATACTAATAAAAAAGAAAATGCAAAGAAGATTCTTTCCGAATCGTTCGAGGAATGTTAACCCAAACAAAAAATAAATACGAAAAATCTCCTTTTCGAATGGTTCAAAAAATTCTAACCCATACAAATAAGAAAAATAGAAAAAATCTTTTTTCCAAATCGTTCGAGAAATCCTAACCCAAACGAAAGATTGAAACAAAAAATCGTCTTTTCAAATCGTTCAAAAAATCCTAACCCAAACGAAAAAACTTCTTTTCCAATCGTTACAATAATCCTAACCCCCCAAAAAAAAAAACAAAAAATCTTTTCAAATCGTTCAAAAAATCCTAACAACAAAATAAATTCCAAAAAATCTTCATTTCAAGACGTTCAAAAAATTCCAACCCAAACAAAAAATCTTTTTTTTTCAAATCGTTCAAAAAATCGTAATCCAATCATAACCCTTCGAATCCAAACTTTTACAGACACAAACATACACACACACACACACGCACAGACATCAGCATACTCCGGCAAAACTTCCATCGGTATTTGATAAACTGCTCATAATGTTTTTAACGAGAGTGTAGCCGGTGTAATTTCATAATTTCGGTTTGGCGGGACGAGAGTCAGTCGTATGGTGTTGGAAGGATGGTTATATGGAAGGGTAAGTGAGCATTTGGTTTCGCGGAGGGATATAATAGTTCGACGGTTATACGCCGGCCATATCTCACCAGGGTAGAGAGAGGCCCAACAGCATCTTTTCTTCATTTTACTCTCTCTCTCAATCTCGTTCTCTCTAACTCCCCCCACCACTCCCCCGCCGTTTTATTCCCCCTGCCCCTCTTTTCTGGTCTTTTGCCTGATGATCGTCTTTGGTGTACCTCGAGGGCTTCGGTCCAAGGCAAGATCGCACACTCGTTCAAGTCTGAAAACAATGTGGCCATTTCCCCCACCCCCGACCTTCTTTTTACGTTTTTTTTTGTTTTTTTCTTTCGTTTTCATCTTTGCTTTTGTCTCTCTCTCTCTCTCTTTCGTACTGTAAAGGCCTCCCACGCTAAAGGAGAGTACGGACAAGTGAGTTTCATTTTGTGTATGGGTGTAGTGTACGTCCGGCGAGCCGGAGTAATTCCCCCAATTATAAAATTATTATCCTGCGGTTGGCACCCCGAGGCAACACGCGGCTGACCAGGGCAAAAATCCTTTCGTTCCCTCCTCTTTCGTTCTCTTGGTAGTAGAGAATGCTATACCTGGCGTCAGTTATCCCCAGACGTAAGATCGATTCTGAGAGCCTCGATCTACGATAGGAATCCGATCGGGAACTTGAAACCCTGGTTTTTCAAATCCGTCGGTTTTGTTTCGAGTCCTTGTTGAAAAAGTAACGAATTTGAGCTGATGGTTGGCATTTTTCGGTTTTTTTTTTGGTTTGTTTGGGTTTGTTTGGGTTTCCTCGGAATACTTAAGATTCGATTACAACGTGGACTCGTCAGTGGCTAATCGCCATTGAATGGTATAATGTCCAATGTTGGACCATGCAAAGACAATAATTGACAACAATAGAATAAATATAATTATTGAAAAATTGAAAAATCAAAGGGCACGTGATAACAATAAAAATATTATTATATTGTGAAACAAAGAATTTGATTTAAATATGATAATTCAATATATTTTTTAATATTTCAATTAACAATAAGAATAATGAATGAAAATAACGATAATAACAACAGCAATAAATATTATTATTATCAATATCATGAAACAAAAAATGTAATGTCAATTTAAAAATTCAATAAACTTTTTAATATTAAAAACAACAAGGAACAATAATTTTAATCGTAGTTAATAACAATAGGATTGACGATAAAAATCACCAACAATAATTAATACAATTTGACAAACATTGACCGTAATAACAATAATAATAATAATTATTATTGTTTTTAAATTGAGATATCGAGAAATCGATTACGATCTTTATTGGGTCCTGTCAGGGCTTCAAGATCCGGCTATTTACCTAATTTTCCATCGATCAATAATTTCAGGAGAAATTTCAAGATTTCTCTCCCTCCCTCTCTCTCTCTTTTTCTGACGAGAGCAAACGCGAGAGCATGATAAAGCATCCACGTCTCTCGATAATCAGCCACACGCATACACACGTGGATCCATAAAGAGAGAGAACGAAAGAAAAAAAGAAGAAAAAAAAATAAGAAGCGAAGAATCACGGAGCGCTTCGGGAGATGAGCCACGAGGAGAATCCGAGACGCGTGGGCGGTCCTGATCCATTCCGCGAGAGGAGAACGCGCTAACTAGGCATACAATGCCTCGCTATTAGACGTCCGGTCGACTCTTCGAATTTTTTCCATTATACACTCACCCTGTGTAACTTCGTTTGTGAAAGAATATTAACTTGAATTAAAAATAAGTAACGAGATTGACAGCTCGCGAGTCAGACCCCAATGAGAATCACGAGTTAACGGTTGATCGAGGGATACGGAAAATCGAAAAAAAATATTCGAAACTTTTCGAACCTTTGAAATTTCCAGTTTAGAAACACGAAAGTATTTTTTTTTTTTTTTAATTTTTTAAATGAGAAATTTATAGTAAAAAATAATGATTTATATTTTATTTTATTTGTTTGGGTTTGTTTGGATTTTTCAAGGTTTCTTTAAAAATAGTTATTCGTTATTTAAATGTATAAAGTATTCTATTTATCGATGAAATATCGATTTTCAATTTTTTTAATTCAACGGAGCGTGCATTCTAATAAATAAAATATAAAATAAAATATATAAATAAGTAAAAAAAAAAAAAAAAAAAAAAAAAAAAAAAAAAAAAAAAAAAAAAAAAAAAAAAAAAAAAAAAAAAAA
>JAPYZI010005085.1:0-11349 GCA_030523105.1 Ophioninae sp. A BG-2022a
GGGGAAGAATGAAGCAGTAAGTGTGGATGAGATTTAGGATATAAGTTAATGGGGATAAGGGGTGATTTTAATTATGACATATAGTAGTAAGTTAGAGGGTTAGTTGTTAAGTTGGTAAGGGTAGTATTAAGTTAGTTATAAGAAAAGTTTGTAAAAAATATGAAAGAGACTTTGTAAAAAACTTTATATGAAAGTTGTGCAAATAAAACTCGATTATATATATATATATATACAATCTATATTTATATATATTTATGTTTTTTTCGGCTTCTAAAAAGTTGAAACTGAAATCCTATTCATCGATAAATCGGTCTTTCCTCTCGTCCAATTCCGCATTCTTAACTTATATCCTGTTAACCTTTCCGATGCCTGCCTTCACGCTGCAGTTATGACGCCACAGCGCTGTCATTTTTAACGAGGCTACGTCAGCGGGGATAATGACATAGCCTCACGTGCTTCAAATGTCTCGTGATATATCAGTCTGACACATCGATCATAAATTCGTTTGAAAGTCGACCGAAGACGGTAACTTCACACAGCCGTAATATTACCGCACTCTGAACTTGGCGCTCATTCGGACAGGTACAGGCATATAATGAAGGCACTGTACATTCGGACTAATACAACCGGTTTTTTTATTCTACGGATAAACTCTACGATTTAATAAATTCATTGATTTTATCGTTAATCCGTTTACGACTAGGCATTTAACAATTATTTGCACGTCTGTTTAAGTTGACACACGGGAATTTTTTAAAACTAGCCTGCAATGTTTTGTGACGGGATCGGAGTTTTGCACAAAAACTCAACAGTATAGACACGATTTTCGCGTTCGTCCAATGATAGGAGTGAAATTGTCGTTTCATATACAGGCGGTAAGAATTCATCGACGTGAATCTGCATTGGAATGTCTTCTTCTGCCGATGGTATCACATCTGCGGTAAATAAATACGCGATGAAATTAGTTAGAGGCACTTGAAACGCTTTACGCATGGTTTTTAAAACGCTCAACTACTAACCAATGAAATGTACGTTTCTAGAACTAGAACGCGCGCTGCGTGTAATGAGAAAAATAGGCCCTCAGTCAGTCTGTTTCTTTCGCACGTTAAAACTTCCTTGGGTGAATGTTTACCCCGATTTCTCATATTTTCTCCTTTTACCCCCAATTCGGAGAAAATCAGGAAAACAAGAGAAATATAAATCTTGAAATATACCGATTCTCCCCAATATCCCTCTTTTTCCGCATTATTTCTATTTTCTCATTTTATTAACCAGAATTTCCAATTATTTCCCAACTGTTAATGGAACAGCAGATGGATAGGTAAATTACCGACAGAGCAAGCTCCATGCCTATAGCGACACACGGCTCGCGGCAAAAACGGAAACCACGCGACAAGAAGGCGAGCGTTGGCCCGACGCGAAAGTAACGAGTGCTGAATGAGTTTGAATAAAAAATGTTAAAAGCATCACTAGTGTTTTCTGTTGGACCTTCCACAAGTACTAGCCTTCTAAATACCGTATCGGAAGAATTTCGGATAAGTGATAAAAGCGCAGAAAATGAGTTTGTCGAGAAAAATTCTCATTTTTTCTGTACTTTCGATCAAACTGTGAACGACAATTCCTTGATTTTTTTATAAAGACGGGGTCCCAAACAGTATTTGGAAATTTACAGTATAGAAAAAAATAAAAAATGCAGAAATTATAAGGAAATTAAAAAAATGAAAGGAATTCGGAGAGAAATAGAAAAAGGTTAGAGGAATGCGGAGATGTTTGGGAAATTTCGAAGTAATGTGGAAATATTTTTTCCGGATTTCTCCAAAAAGTCTCAATACACTGAAAAAATCGGAAAAATTTTGGCAGAAAATCGGAGTTTTCAAGAAAAATTGAGGAAATTTCGAGAAATTCGGAGAAATTTGAAAAATTTTGAAGTAATGTGGCAATATTTTTTCTCTGTATTTCTCCGGGAATTTTCAATTCACTGAAAAAAATCGGACAAATTTGGAAAAAAATAGGAATTTTTTATAGGGAAGATGTGGGAAGGGAATGTTACGAGGAGTGTAGTAAGCTCGCAATTAAATGAATATTCACAAAAATAAATAGATTGACCGCTAAAAAACGATAGAGAGACATTTCTCGAAAAAACTGGACAATGTAGCTGGAATTTTCCACTATATTTAAATTGTTGTACTACCAACCGGGTATAGTGAATTTCTCGGGTAGAACTATGAAATTTGATTCACCGGAAGTAGAAACGTTATAGGTGGTGCACAAGTCAAATATTTGTGCAAATTCTTGAGCCGTTGAATCCTTGTAATCCTCCATCAATCGCTGAATCAATCTCAAACCGATTTTCGACGCTGCAATGACACAATATCCTCATACAAGATAATTGAAGCAACAAGTAGTTCAGTACTTGAAGGAACGGAGGTTTGTGATAACTGACCGATATTTCGAGACCAGAACAAACTTTCTTTAGGGTTGAGAGATTTTTTAAGCATTTGACTAACGCAGTTCCAAAGCTGATAATTCTTAGGGGGAATCCCAATGCTTATGTTCAAAGGACAAGTACCAACGATGTTGGACGGATCGGCGCAAATGCAACTGTTTCGCTCCCAATTTACAATTAGGTGATCCGTGATCGATGCTTGTGAACTCGAATTGATCTATAGATAGAAATTACACACATTCAAGTCACAAACTAGAAACATTAACTAACAAAATTTAATTATTACGAAAATCAATTAACTACAAAATTAACAAGCTCATCCCCAACAATGTGAATGAAATTCGCTTGTTGGGGGTATTATAAAGTTCTCGAGCTTAGACTGAACAATGGAAATTGGACACATTCACGTCACAAACTAGAAAGATTAATTAACAAAATTGATTTATTACGAAATTAATTTAATAATTACTCGCTTGTATTATAAAGTCCTCGAGCTTAGACCGAAAAATGGAAATTGGACACATTCACGTCACAAGCTAGATAGATTAATTAATAAAATTGATTTCTTACAAAAATTAATTACAAAAGTGAATACAACAATTAATTAACTACAAATATTAATTAATCAGCTCATCCTCAACAAGGCGTATGAAACTCACCTGTATTATAAAGTCCCCGAGCTTAGACTGCAAAATAATCCAAAAATTGCGTGCATTCGGAGCAATGCAAGCAACCGTAATCGATAGATCAGCCTTATAAGCGTCTTGAAGAACCGAAATGGATTTCTGATTCAGAAAGAGCCTACGGGGAATTTTCCTCAAACTCAATTCTGCCCAACGTTCCATTTTGATGGTGTCTGTGTTATAACAAAAGAAAGTTGATATACGAATTATACGATAACTCTGGTTAAAAATAAAATGTGGTAGAAATGTTATACTGGGTTTCATAGGCATATCCTCCGTCATCCAGATTTCGTACTCCGTTGCGTATTTGTAAGGTACTCTGATTCTCAAAGTCTTGTCTACAACACTGTACAGTTTGCTTTTAATTTTGTACTCGTCCACAATTCCTAAATGGCTGGTATTCCCAACCAAAACGAAACATTGGTTTCTTGCAAATGCCGGTCCTAAAGCACCGCCGCAGAAAATTAGATAGGCTAGTGGAGGAAAAAAAGGTATTCGAAGTGAGGAGCCAAAGACAATGGGATTTCCCTGGTAGAATTTTTTTCTGTATTTTTCGAAAAAAAACTCCCATTCACTCCGAAAATTTGTTCGGTTTTTTCGGTGAATTGAAACTTTTCGAAGAAATCTGGAGAAAAAATATTTTAACATTACTTCGAAATTTCCCAAATTCCTCTGGATTTCTCTAAACTTTTCCTTTACCTTTCCGAATTCCTTTAACCCTTTGCACTCGAGAGGTTATCCAAATATTTAACACATGGTGAGTAAAAGTCACCGCTTGAGTGCAAAGGATTAATTTTTAAAGAATTCCTAATATTCCTTGCATTTTTCAATTTTCTTCTACTATATTATGAACATCCAAATACTTTTTGGATCACCGCTTTTCTAAAAAAATCAAAGAATTGTAATTCACAGTTTTTTCGTAAGTAAGGAAAAAAATGGGAATTTTTTCCTTACTTACGAACAATTTCTGAGTTTTTATAACTTTTCCAAAATTCTTACAAGACATTTAAGACGGCTAGGATATAATGGGCAATTCTTGTAAATAAAATAATAAAATCGGAATGATGCGGAAAAAAGAGGAATGTGGGAGAAAATCGGCATATTTCAAGATTAATTTCTTTATTTGTCCCGATTTTCTCCGATTTGGCGGAAAACGGAAAAAAAACGGAAAAAATATGAGGAATTTGGAAAAGAAGTTCTACTAGGGTTGCGTTTGAACCCCTTATACCAATGTTTTTGATGATATTGAAATTGGCAACGCTGGGACGCAACCAAAATCATTATTTTTTAATTTCTTCATTTTTTTCACCAAAATCGTAAGTAAAATACCGCAACAATTAAACCAATCGTTATTTTGATAACCTAGAAAATTTGTACAAAAATAATTCGCTAAATAATCGATCTAAGGAAATTTAAAAAATGAGAAAAGAAATTTCATTGCGTGGCAATAATGCGAACTTCAAGTCGATTGTTTTTGAGCCAGTCACCAATTTGATTTTACCTCGCGTTTTCTGAAATTTCCTAGCGTGATATTCGATCTTAATGGTAGAATTTTGGTACATATCGAGTTTCAAAATCCTGTCGAGGCAAACATTGAAGAATCCTGCATTGTTGCCGAAAAATTGAACGACGTAGGATACTCGAGAGCCAGTCGGGTTTGTTAAGCTGAGCGATCGAGTCACGGTCTCCGTTAAGGGGCAACTGAATCTGACCTTGTACAGGAAATATCAGATATATTTTATATTCATTACATATTTATTTATATAATAATATATACACAAATAGGAACTTCCGGTTGGGACAGTGCAGGCTCAAGACGCATGTGACAGCCGGGGTGTTATTTGGCTTAAAAGTGACGGTTTTAGTGGTAGGAAAGAAGAATCAGGTGGGTTAAAGGCGACAGTGACGGGGAAGGTACGCGGAGAGTGGTCAGTGAAAGTGAGGGGAGACAAAGAAATGGAGAAAAGAGACGATTGCGAGAAGAAAATGCCGAAAGAGGTTAGGGGGGAAGAGAAAGATAGAGAAGGTGCGAGCGGAAGCGACGAGGAGCAGCAGCGCCGCGAAGAGCGGCAGCAGCGCCGCGGCGAGGCAAGGAAGCAGGAGGAAGAAGAGTGGAAGCAGGTCGGTACAACAGGAGAAGGTACAACAGGAGAAGGTACCCAGGGAGCGAAGAAAAAAAGGCGAGGGCGCCCCCCGGCAAAGAAAAAGGAAGAAGGAAACAGAGACGTGAGGGAATTTTTGGACGGTGGGGTGCCCGCACTGAAAAGTAAGATGCTACCCTCTCCCCCGACCCCGCCGGCGCCGCCAAGGAGGAGAGAGCGCTGTTGCGGATTGACGGGCAGGAGAAGGAGCGAAGAAAGCCTCGAGGAGGAGCCGATGGGAGCGGGGTGTAGTGAGGAGGAAGATGAGCCGGAGGAAGTGGTAATGATGGATAGTGAGGTGGAGACGTGGGGAAAAACGGATGCAAGCAAACAGAGGAGAGAGAGGAAAGTGGGGAGGAATCGGGAGAGGAAAAGCTCGACGCGATTCTAAAAACAATAAAGATGGAAATGAAAGAAGCGGAGAAAAGGTGGAAGGAACGATGGGAGAACCTGACGGGAAATATCCGAAAGGAAATCTCACCACTTCCATGCAGATGCGAAAAAATGGGAGAAATCATGAGGGGACTATTGGCAGAAGCGGAAGAGTGACGCTTCTTGCGGTATAAGGATAAAGCGATATGGGAGGAGGAGAAAAAACAACTGTTGGAGGAGTTAGATGCGCTACAGCAGAAAAGTGGAGAAGACGGGAGCAAAGAAGAACAGAACGGGGGCAAGGAGTGGTGTGATGAGCTTCCCAGAGGACAGGCGGAAAAAAGCAGCGGGCAGCGAGGATGGAATGGCAGGGGGCTCGGGAAAGAGAGAGAGGACTTCGAGGGAAAGGGAGAGCAACAACGACACACCTCCAGCTGGGAAAAGCATAGCGGTCAGGAGAGGCAGCGACGAGGAGGAAAAAAAGCCAGAGTCAGGGACGAAGAGGAAAGGAAGGAAGGGGTACCGAGGAGCCCCCCAACGCGCAGCGAGAGCCCGCAGCGTCAAAGGGAGCAGAGCTGCGCAAGCAACGCGACGGAGGGACATTCGGATGAGGAGAAGTGGACAAGACAGAGAGAGCGACGGACCAACATCAGGCGGCAACAAGTACCAGAGCCGCTGAACGACAACGAGTGGCACTGGGAAGCAAAGGAAAGATTTAGAAGAAAGCGAAATATAATAGTTAAAGGAATAAGTACGGGCAGAAATGTGGCCAGAATGGTAAGGGAAATTGGACAAATTGTGAGGGAAAAAACGGGGATTACGGCGAGAATCGTGAGGATAGAGCGTACAGGGGCATGTACGGTCGTAACGCTGGCCACAATGAAAAACAAAATTGACATTATGAGAATGAGAGGGGAGTTGCGTGGCACGGGAGTGTGGATCGGAGACGACCTGACTGCGCGAGAGGTCGAAGTACGAGAATTTTTAAGAAGAGAGGCCAATGCGAAGACACGAGAGGGGAAAGTAACAAGCTTAGGGTACCAAAAAATATGCATGAACGGGGTTTGGTGGTACTGGGTAGAGAGGGAAGGAGGATTGGACCGAATGCCATTTCGAAGCGAGCGGGGGCGACAGTAGAGCGAATAAGTCAATAAGAACGATAACGTGGAATGTGGCAGGGGTGGGGAAGCTGGGGGAAGCGCGGAAATTTTTAAGTCAATTTGACATTATCCTGGCGCAGGAAACGTGGATCGAGGGCAAGAACGAAAAGGGAATTATCCAGTGTCTGGACAATGAATATAAATGGTGGGCGAAGGCAGCGGTGCGGGACAAGCTGAAAGGAAGGGCGGCAGGCGGGCATCTAGTAGGAATTAAGAAGAGCATGTGCCGGCAATGCAAAGTGTGCGAATGGAAGTTTGGAATGGTCATAAAAATAAGGAGAAAAAATATGAATAAAGAGGTATGGATAATTGAAGTGTATGTAAATGACGGCTTCAAACGAGTGGAAGAGGCGTTAAGGCAGTGGGTGGAAGAAGGAGCGAAAGAGGGAGCGGCAGTAGTGATTGCGGGGGACCTCAACGCGAGAATAGGAGAGGAACAGGGGATAGTAAACGGTGACTGGGAAAAAGAGGAGGAAGTGGAGAGAAGATCGCAGGATAAGGTGGTGAATGCGGAGGGAAGGAAACTAATCGATTTCTGCGAAAGTCTAGGGCTATTAATAATGAATTGAAGGACGAAAGGGGACGAGGAAGGGAAAATAACCTTTGTAGGAGGGGGAGGGGGTTGCTCGGTTTTAGATTTAGTAATTCGGCTGGAGGACGAGGAGGAAGAGCTGGTCCGAAAAATGGAGGTGATAACAAGGATGGAATCCGATCATCTACCAGTGGTATTTGAACTCGGAGGCTGGGAGGGGGGTAGGTCACGAGAAAAAGAAAAAAAAAACAAAACAGAAAAAAAGCAGGTGAGATTGGCGTGGAAGGGGGAGGCGTCGGAGGACTTCAGAAAAGAGATAGAAGAATTGGGGCAGGCTGAGGAAGGGATGGGGAGGGACTGGGGTTCACTGAAAAAAAGTATCTGGGCAGCTGCAAAGAAAGTGGGAATGGTAAAAGCGATAGGGACGAAAGGGGGGGCGGGAACCTGGTACGATAAGGAGTGTAGGGAACAAAAAAAGAGAGTATGGGAAGCACTGAAAAATCTACTCAAGGGCAAGAAGGGGGGAATGGCGCCGGGGGATTCGAGCGAGGCGGAAAAATGCCAACTAGCAGAAGAAAGGAAAAGCATGAAGAATCTGTGTCTTAGAAAAAGAAGGGAATGGTTTGAGGTGAGGTGGAAGAAAGTGAGGGAGAGCAGGAACATGGAGGAGTGGTGGGAAGCGGTAGGTAAATTTAGAATCAAAAGAAAAAAAGCGCGAACTGGAATTGACAAAGAGCTGTGGGTAACGCACTTTGTGAATCTACTCGGGGGGAAACAGGGGAAAGGGATTGCGGAGGTGCAGGAGAGCGGCGAGAGGAAAGGGGGGGGGGGGCAGAGGTAGAAGAGGTAGACGGGAAAATGGAGGGAGAAATTGGTAAGTTGGAATTGAAAAAGGTAATAAAGAGTTTAAAAAATAACAAAGCAGCGGGGGAGGACGGGATAGTGGCGGAATTTTTCAAGGGGATCGGAGAGAAAGGGGTAGAGGAATTGAGAGGAGCACTCAATAAGATATGGGATGAGGGAATAATACCGGACGGTTGGGATCTGGCAAAAATCTATCCAATCCACAAGGCGGGAGACGAGGACATTGTAAGTAATTATAGGGGGATCTCATTGCTCGACATAGGATATAAACTACTGACAAGTATCATGGCCAGGCGGGTAAATGAGTGGGTGGAAAGAAGGGGAGTACTAAGGGAAAGCCAGGCGGGATTTCGAGCGGGTAGAGGAACTAGGGACCACATTTTTGTGCTGAATTCCCTGATCAATAACAGGCTGAAAAGGAAGGGAGGGAAGCTTTACGTAGCGTTTGTGGATTTCAGGGCGGCATTCGATCTGATAGACAGGGAAATTTTGTTCGAGAAATTGCAGAAAAAGGGGCTGGGGGGCAAAATATTAAGAATGGTGAGTGGAATTTACAAGAGGACAAGAAATGAGGTGATTGCGGAGAATGAGGTGTCGGAGAGCTTCGAAACAAAAAAGGGAGTGAGACAAGGTTGCCCACTTAGTCCAACGCTATTCAATATAGCGTTGGACGATGTGGATGAGGTGTGGGAAAAAGAGGGAATAGGAAGAACAATCATGGGAGGTGCAAAATTCTATGCGTTGAAATATGCAGATGACATCGCGATACTGGCGGAGGATGCGGAAGGGCTGGGGAAGATGATAGCCAAACTGGAGAAATATGTAGAAGAGGCGAGAATGGAGGTAAATGTAAAAAAGACAAAGACCATGGTGTTCAGGAATGGGGGAGGGAGAAAAAAAGGAGAAGAATGGAGGTACAAGGGAGAAATAATTGAGGTAGTCAACGATTTCAAATACCTAGGGTATTGGTTCTCGACGCGGAACACGGATGGGCTACACTTAAGAAAGGTGGTGGCAGGGGCGCAAAAGGCCGCAAACGCGGTATGGGGAGTAATGAAGAGGGCAACGATAGAAGGGTTAAAAGAGCGGCTACAATTATTTGACTCGCTAGTTAAGGCGGGAGCCTTGTACGGAATAGAGATTTGGGGGTGGAAGAGGAGAGATGAAATTGAGAAACTGCAGGGAAAATTAGTGAAAATGGCGCTGGGATTAGCAAGGAACACACCAAACTACCTTTGGAAGCTGGAAGCTGGTAGAAGGAGCGTGAAAGTGGAGGCACTGAGGAGGACGGGACGATACCTGGTGCAAATACTGAGAATGGGGGAAGAGAGATGGCCAAAGATATGCCTGAGAGAGGAAATACGAAATATATTAAACGGTCAACCATCGAGGTGGGGGAGGAAATTGAAGAAGGCGATGAGCGGGGTAGGGGATGGGAGAGTAATAAACCTGATGTGGTCAAATGCGGAGAACTGGGAGGTGATCGGAAAACTCCTAAAAGTAGCAGTAGAAAGAAAAGCGGAACAAGACATGCAAGGAGACTGGGTAAAAGCGGACAGCTCTTCCTTCTGCCCTTGGTACAAGGACATTAAGGTGGGGTGCGAGCGGGAGAAATATTGGAATAACAGAGAAATGAAGGGGGAAGTGAAGGAACAGTGGGCAAGATTGAGGTGCGGGAACGTGGGGAAAGTGGGAAAGAAAGGGTTTGGAAGCTGGACGTGCGATATATGCGGCGAGGAAGAAGAAGGACTCGAGCATATTTGGAAGTGCCAATCAGCGAGGAGGGAGATAAAGGATATATGGGTAAGGGGGGTGGACGAGTGGAGAGGAGGAAGAGTGGGGGAGGAGTTGGACTGTTGGACGAAGGAAACGTTGAGAGGAAAGCCGGTAGAGGTAATATGCGAGTACCTAAAGGCGTTTGCAAAATTGAAAAAAGCAAAAGCGGGGAAGGACGGAGAAGAGGAATGGGTCAACAGTATAGGGGCAAGTGAGGAATGATGAAAGAGCATAGAGGATTGATATGTATGTTAGGTATGGTGCGTGATTAGAGATAGTTTGTATATCTATGTATGTTAGTGATATTTTTGTGATTCTTGTATTGTGTGATTAGATATAAGAATTAGAGTATAAGGTAAGAAGAGAGGGGGAATGTAAAAAAAGCACAAGCTGTACTAGTGGAAATAAATCTATCTATCTATACACAAATAGATATATAATAGATACATCTTTATTTTTAATTAGTGTTATAGTTGAATGTATGCAACGGTATTATTATTTAATTGAAACAAACAATAATTGCACAGTTTCATTAATAATATTTTTCACTTATTTTTGTCGAATGACTTATAAATAAATATTTACTTTGGCTCTGGGTATATAAGTTGGTAGTGTCTGGAATAAGTGGGCTATGAGCATCAACATTTGGACAGGATTGGGTTGCACTATTTCCTGAGCTGTTATAATAAAGCCCAAACGAATTTTTTCCCAGGCTGCTACAACACAGATACCATTGTGCAAAACCTAAAAATAAAGAAAATATTGGAAATATTGTAAAAATGTAGGTATTCGTATAAAACTATTCATGTTTAAATATATTTGTTTAACTATTATATGTATATATATATATATATATATATACATCCTAACTATATAGGTAAGTAACTTTAGTAACTAATTATGTAGTCACTTGCTATAGTTAATTATAGCTGTTTTTCTATTACATATTTATATAAGTAATATACAGGGTGACCGAAAATTCGACCTATTCCTTCAAAGGGGTCATAGTAGAGGTCATTTACAACAAAAAATGTCTCATCAACTGGTGGTCGAAAATTTATGGTTATTGAGATATTGATGTTTTTATTTTCTGAAGAATATCCCGACTTTCTGCCTAAAATAAACAATTATGAAAAAAATACGGGATTATAAACAACGATTTGATACTTTTCTGAGAGACCAAGAGTTAGCGATTATTGAAAAACAAATTTTGCATCCAAATTTTACATAATCTGAAAATTAAAAAGCCTTCAGTATTTAATTTAAATGAATTTCGTTTATCTTTCTCCTAAATCTCTCTTTATTTCTTAAAAAAATGTATGGAACTGTGCGTACATCGCTAACTCTTGGTCTCTCAGAAAAGTATCAAATCGTT
>JAPYZI010005086.1:0-15975 GCA_030523105.1 Ophioninae sp. A BG-2022a
AGGAGTCATACAATTAAAAAAAAAAAAAATTTAAAAATCGATTAACACACTTCCAAAAAAAAAAAAAAAAAAAAAAAAAAAAAAAAGAAAACGTCATACTCGTTCTCGTTACTAATCGCGTTTTTAATCGACCGTTTGATTCTTTATCGCGTATAACGAGAAATCACTCTTTATCGTCCCCCCGCTTCGCGGAAGTGCGATTATCCGTAGCTTGATTGATACAACAAATTTGTGATAAAAAAAAAAAAAAAAAAAATTAAAAAATCCCAGATCGTGAAAACAATTGGCAAAACGAACGAACAAATAAAATACGATATAACAAAATGAATGTTTTTTTTTTTTAAATTCAGTCGTACACGAAGCGTAGGTTCTCAGATACCGCTGATACATCGAAAACCGTCACGACGACAGTGTGAAATTAACAAAGCGATTAATTCCGTTGGATCTTCGTCAGCAATAACGAGGTTGTACCGATCACAAAGGCATGGCGTAAAGTTCAACGACATAGTTGATACCTCGTCCCCATTGGCTCTCGAAATAAAGGGTGACCCAATCCTCGCCTGGTCCACCGGATACCAAAGACACCGATGCGCCATATCCGTCAGTTCTTTGGTCCAATGCTTTTACCTGGGTTATTCTGTCGTATCCAAACGTATTGAAGGTCTGCGTGTGGGTCACGACTACGAGAAAAATTGGAGGTTTGGATACGCCCTGACGAAGTACCAAACGGTCACCCGGGACTCGTGATCCAACGATCAAATGATTCGTGAGATTAATTTCGTTGGCGTTATTCTTGGTAGCTCTATGGGTCGTTGTTTCGTTGATAGCCGAGGCGTTCGCGAATAGACCAAACGCCAATAGAGTCAATACGACTCTTCCTCTCATATTGGCGATATCAACTTTCAACTTTCACTTCCGATTCAACGAACGATCGGTCTATTCTCGTTCAACTGTCACTTTCGTCAAATTCTGGTTCGTTTATAAGTATAGCGCTGAAGAGAAAGGGAGAGAGAGAGAGAGAGAGAGAGAGGTCATCAACGTCTGTCTACTTGGACGATAACGAAACTCTCGCTTTCGTAAGAATGTCAACGGCCGGAATTCTCGAACGCATTGTTCTCGAGGTAATCAATTTGTTGCATCGGTCTTCTCGTTCCTCAACCTTTTTTTCCATTTTTGTTCGTTTTTTGTTTGGGTTTGTTTGGGTTTGTTTGGGTTTGTTCGAACGCGTTGTTCTTCAGGTAATGAAATTGTTGCGTCGGTCTTCTCATTGCCCAACTTTTCTTCGGTTTCTTGTTAGCATTTGAAAATATTTTTTAAGAATTAACATTTTTTGGGTTTGTTTGGGTTTGTTTGGGTTTGTTTGGGTTTGTTCGAACGCATGGTTCTCCAGCTAATGAAATTGTTGCATCGATCTTCTCGTTGCCCAACTTTTCTTCGATTTATTGTTAGCATTTGAAAATATTTTTTAAGAATTAACATTTTTTGGGTTTGTTTGGGTTTGTTTGGATTTGTTTGGGTTTCTTTAGGTTTGTTTGGATTTGTTTGGGTTTCTTTGGGTTTGTTTGGGTTTGTTTGGGTTTGTTTGGGTTTCTTTGGGTTTGTTTGGGTTTGTTCGAACACATTGTTCTCCAGCTAATGAAATTGTTGCATCGGTCTTCTCATTGCCCAACTTTTCTTCGACTTATCGTTAGCATTTGAAAATATTTTTTAAGAATTAACATTTTTTGGGTTTGTTTGGGTTTGTTTGGATTTGTTTGGGTTTCTTTGGGTTTGTTTGGATTTGTTTGGGTTTGTTTGGGTTTGTTTGGATTTGTTTGGGTTTGTTTGGGTTTGTTCGAACACATTGTTCTCCAGCTAATGAAATTGTTGCATCGGTCTTCTCATTGCCCAACTTTTCTTCGATTTATTGTTAGCATTAAAAATTTTTTTTAAAAATTAACATTGTTTGAGTTTGTTTGGATTTGCTTGGGTTTGTTTTGGTTTGCTTGGGTTTGTTTGGGTTTATTTGGGCTTGTTTGGGTTTATTTGGGTTTTTTTTTGTTTGCTTGGGTTTGTTCGAACGCATGATTCTCCAACTAATCAATCGATTGCATCTTTCTCGTCGGCTGGCTTACAGCCTCTCATTCGATGAAAGACAAATTATTATTGTTATCGATACTAATCTTGTTTTCAAATGATCACGTGTTATCGGGCGCCGCTTCGCGGTACGATGACAATCTGCAACTTGACTGACAGAAAAGTAGAAAAGAAAAATGTTAACGAGTGTATTAGGCACTGATAGAATCTTTATAGTCCACCACGGAGGGAAAATAATTTATTTAAGCGAATAAATGAGTCTCGTTTTCAATTATTCGCTGTTACATCCATTTCAACCGGCCCGAGTTTCAACTATTCTAAAAATTTCTTTGTTTCGGTTTGTTTGTTTGGGTTTGTTCGCGTTTCGGTTCCAACGAAGCGCCGTTTGTTTGGGTTTCAATAATCAGGAATTATCTTCGTTTGGGTTTGCCCAGTTTTCCAATTATTCGCTGTCACATCCATTTGATCCTGCTCCAGTTTCAATTATTATAAAATTTTCTTTGTTTGCGGTTGTTTGGGTTTGTTTGGGTTTGTTTGGGTTTGTTCGCGTCTCGATTCCATCGAAGCGCCGTTTGTTTGTTTGTTTGTTTGTTTGTTTGGGTTTGTTTGTTTGTTTGGGTTTGTTTGTTTGTTTGGGTTTGTTTGTTTGTTTGGGTTTGTTTGTTTGTTTGGGTTTGTTTGTTTGTTTGGGTTTGTTCGCGTCTCCATTCCATCGAAGCGCCGTTTGTTTGTTTGTTTGGGTTTGTTTAGGTTAGTTCGCGTCTCGATTCCATTGAAGCGCCGTTTGTTTGGGTTTGCTTGAGTTAATTCGTGTCTCGATTCCATCGAAGGGCCATTTGTTTGGGTTTGTTCGGGTCTCGATTCCATCGAAGCGCCGTTTGTTTGTTTGGGTTTGTTTGTTTGGGTTTGTTTGGGTTTGTTCACGTCTCGATTCCATCGAAGCGCCGTTTGTTTGTTTGGGTTTGTTTGTTTGTTTGTTCGGATTTGTTCGCGTCTCCATTCCATCGAAGCGTCGTTTGTTTGTTTGTTTGGGTTTGTTTAGGTTAGTTCGCGTCTCGATTCCATCGAAGCGCCGTTTGTTTGGGTTTGCTTGGGTTAATTCGCGTCTCGATACCATCGAAGGGCCATTTGTTTGGGTTTGTTCGGGTCTCGATTCCATCGAAGCGCCGTTTGTTTGGGTTTGTTCTCGTCTCGATTCCAAGGAAGCGTCGTTTGTTTGGGTTTCAATAATCAGGAATTATCTTCGTTTGGGTTTGCCCAGTTTTTCAATTATTCGAGGTTATCTTTAAAGGGAAGGCTCGTACGTGGAGTTCAGCACGAAGGAACAGTCTTGGTTGGCTAGTACTCGCGATAGGCCAACACGCAGAGCTTCAACGTTGAATTTAAGACTCGCGCGATAATAACGGCAACGGCGTAATGAATTGTTGCCACGCAATGATCACGCTCGAGCGCGTATCGCTGACTACCCCGGCGTAATTAAACTTTGGACACAAAAAGCCACCCTCCGACCCTTTCGCTAACCCCCACCCCTTGTTTTCTCAACGCCCCCCTCCTCCACCCTTCATTCGTTCTCGTTAACGAGAGCGATAATTAAACAAATGTGCGCATACATTTGTTGATCAGGGGTCGTCGTAGACGCACGGGCGCATCAGTAATGACGACCTTTCTGGCTACCAGATGCCAAATTCCAGATATACGCGCGTACAAAAGAAACATGCGCGCAATCATCCACGATACTGGCGTGTATCGAACGAACACGCATTTTTTTTTTATGCAAACCCAAACAAACCCAGACAAACCCAAACACAACGTAATGGAAACATGACCAAAACAAGCGCAAACGCAAACCCAAACAAACTCAAACAAGCACAAAATCAAACGGACACAAACTCAAGCACAAAATCAAACCCAAACAAACCCAGACGTATACAAAAGCAAGCCCGAACAAGTAAAAAATCAAACCCAAACAAACTCAAACAAGCACAAAATCAAACCCGAACAAACTCAAAGAAGCACAAAATCGAACCCAAACAAACCCAAACGTATACAAAAGCAAACCCAAACAAGTAAAAAATCAAACCCAAACAAACACAAAAGCAAACCTAAACAAACAAGCACAAAATCAAACCCAAACAAACCTAAGCAAACCCAAAACCAAACCCAAACAAATAAAAAAGCAAACCCAAACACAAAGAAACCGAAACATAACCCAAACAAACCTAAGCAAACACAAAAGCAAACCCAAACAAACAGAAAGACAACAAAACATAAACATGACCCAAACAATCCCAAAAAAACCCTCTAAAGAAATATATATTGACGCTTGTTTTGCTCTCCCGTCATCATAAATATTAAATATGATATTTCTTAACTGCACGAAAATACAAAAAAAAACAAAAATCGGATCGATTCTGACACGAGTTACAATTTCGAATATTTACAGAAACCTTGAATTTTCGGTTTTCGTAATAAAGCCTAATATATTTTAAGGGGTTTCGATACTTTATCCCCACCCTGTATATACCTCGAAAATCGGCGAAATTTGGATCTCGGAGAGGCAAATTCAGGGACTGGCTCGGTTGTACCCGAGCAGCTAGGGATCCAAGATGTGCGTGGTCCAAGGGGCTCCGGAAGGCAAACAATTCCCAGCACAATTAGGTGACGTTTGTAGCTCTCTGTGTTTGCCCGAGGATCCGTAACTAGCTCAGGTAACACCCCTGACGTTTATCGCACTTCGGACACCCTGGAGACGGCTGGATGTTGAGCCAGACGCGCCAGGATAGTCAAGTTCGAATCCTCAGCTGTGCACCTACGCTATGAGGGTTCTCTCACTCGGTTACCCATGCGGGATCATCGTTTGTACGTCGATGCTCTTTGATTGTCCAATTACTTTGAAATTAACACTTTAATGGTTTAAAAACGAACCTCTCGGTTATCCGATCCGTGGATCCTTTAATATGACTAAAAAGAACATTGAGAATACGTCACAGTGTGACTTTACGAAAAATCACAAATTTTCGACATTTCTATATATATTTTTTTTTTTGATGTTGTAACCAACCGATCGGTCTGATTTTTTTTTTATACATAAATACATTCGTGTCGAATGCCAAATGATTTTTTTTACGTTCGTTTATTTAGTATATAATAATTTAAAAAATAGTTAAAACGACAATTAAAAAAAGGTTCTGTACGGTGCCAACGATTGCGGCCGCAATTTTCGTGCGAAAAAAAATTTTCAAAGAGATTATTAATCTGTAGGAAACTCGCTATCCCGCTGCGTAGGTTTTTTGATTTTTTTTGAAATTTGACCGAACGACGGAGGTTTGAACGAAAAGTATCGAATTTGGAACTTTTTTTTGACAGTTTTTTCGCAAAAAAACATAGGAAGATATAAAAAAATGGCTTTGAATAATTTAATCGAGGCTCCAACGTCCTGAACATCCTCTCGGTACTTCGAGGTTACGAAATTCGCGAAATGATAGGATCGCGATACGCGAGTGTTTTCGATGTCAAAAACGACGAAAATGTAGAGCGTTAGGTATCGGCTGGTGATACTTTTATCTCGATCCTTAAAAATCCACTTAAACCCCATTTTTATAATTCAGGCTATACCAGCCGATGAAAAATGGCGATATTTCCGGATCGCGGTGGAAAATCACTCGAGAATTTGTTCACCAAGGATTGGTCGAGATTTTTTTATTACGAGCCTGTCGAAACTTGGGACGAGAAATGTCGTTCGTTGATGATCAAGTGGTGGAGACAAATTTCAATTTTCATGGAGGCCGGAGTACGACGAATCAGCGATTATTGGTACTTGTCCATGACCCTCATCGCTGTTACCATTTTTGTGTGAGTAACCCAACAAACCCAAACAAACCCAAACAAACAAACAAACCCAACAAACCCAAAAAACGCTTATCGCCGTTACAATTTTTGAGTGTTTCCAAACCCAAACAAACCCAAACAAATCCTTTTACAAAAATTTGTCGATTTTATCGATCCTTCGTTAGCTAATTGATTTTTAATCGTTATTTCGAATTTTTCATGTTAATTTTCGATCTCCAACAAAATAACGATTCACAAGTCTATCAAAAACCCAAACAAACCCAAACAAGCTATTTTACAAAAATTCGTCGATTTTATCGATCCCTAATTAGCTAATTAATTTTTAATCGTTATTTCGAATTTTTCATGTTAATTTTCGATCTCCAACAAAATAACGATTCACAAGTCTATCAAAAACCCAAACAAACCCAAACAGACCCAAACAAACCCAAACAAGCTATTTTACAAAAATTCGTCGATTTTATCGATCCCTCATTAGCTAATTAATTATTAATCGTAATTTCAATTTTGTCCCGTTGATTTTTGATCCCCAACAGAATAACGATTCACAAGTCTATCAGATATTTGGCAACGATCGAGATTCGCGGAAAGAACAATCCGGAGATTACGAACGAAGAGAAAACTTCGAATGCTCGAAGCCACGAAATTGTTTCGGACGGTAACGAGCTCGATGATGATGAGGCGCCAAGGGACGATAACCTCCGCGAACCTCTTTCCACCTTTACTCCCCACCAGTCGATAACTCAGGGCGATTGTGATCGTGAGATATATTTTTAACACGTTTTGTTGGTTCATGATTATTTCGAATGATTACTTTCACTCGTAGACGGTCTGATAAGAATTAAACGGTCACCCTTATGAGACCGTTAACCTACTGACGATCGGAACAATATTTTCGTGCATTAAAAAAAAAAACTCTTCAAAAATCACTTTTTAAAAATCACTTTCAAAAATATTCGCTTCCAAAAAATTCACTTTCGAAAATATTCGATTTCAAAAAATTCACTTTCAAAAAATCATTTTTTTAACACCGCATTTGAAAAATTAGTTTCAAAATAATCACTTTCAAAAAAATTCCTTTCTAAAAATCATTTTTAAAAAAAGCTTTCTAAAAAATTTCTTTCTAAAAATAATTTTGAAAAAATTACTTTAAAAAAAGTTCCTTTCTAAAAAACATTTAAAAAAAATCACTTTTAAAAAAATTCCTCTCTAAAAATGAGTTAAAAAAAATCACTTAAAAAAAAATTCGTTTCTAAAAATGATTTTGAAAAAATCACTTTTCCTAAATACTTTTAGAAAATAGCTTTAAAAAAATCATTTTTGAAAAATCAGCCTTTTTGGGTTGACATTTTTAATCACATTGGACTCCATATCGAAAATTCGAAAACTTTTAGATTTTTCGGGATATTTGAGAATTCGCTTTATGGAATTTGATGCAGGATCTTCGAGTATATCTTCGGAAGCAACGATCGTCCCTGCCGATCTGCCGTACGTGCATACCGATTTTTTGCCTTTTTTCGTCGAATCGATCGCGTCGAACGACGAAACCGATCGTGCTTACTCTTCGAATATCGAGGACGATCGAAAGTCGCTGGACGTACAAGTAACATAACCTTAAAGAACATTTTTACGCTTAGAGGAAAAATTATTAAAAATAACTATTAATAATTATTATTTATCGCTGCACACCCATTAACAGCATCAATCGACGCTTCGAAAAGTGGACAGTGAAAATTTCAAAAAGTTTTACGTTCTGACTTCTTTTATGGAGCCGTTCGAGAGAACCGCGAACGAAGAGATCGAGAAATCGGCAAGAGATTCAACCGATCCTGCAACCGATTGGGAAACGAACAAGAAAAGTTTTATGGTCGACCATGACGAAAATATCACGAGATCGTCCTTGAAAATCGAAGAAAAATCGGTTCAAAAAATTACCGATTTTTCGGTTTCTACAGTCCATGGATCAGAAAATAACGAGGCAAAATCGGTTGAGAAAATCACCGATTTTTCGGCTCGTACAATCTGTGGATCGGAAACTAGCGAAGAAAAATCGGTTACGAAAATGACCGATCTATCGGCCTCTCCAATTAGCCGAGCGGAAAAAAACGAAGAAAAACCGGTTGAAAAAATGACCGATCTTTCAGCCTCTGTAACATGGCGACCGGAAACAAGGGAGAAAAAATCGGTTACGAAAATTACCGATTTATCGACCCTCCACGAAAAATCGGTATGTGGGAGAAACGACGTTGCGCCATCGGAGATCGTAATTTCTCCGATCTTAAACTTACCGATCGTGACGAATGAGCCGGAAGTGCTTACCGATTCGGAGTACCGATTGGAAAGTCCAGACTACGAAAATCGGGGCACGTAAGAAAACCGATTTCGTTACCGATCAGATCAAATCAACGCAAAAAAACCCAAGATTATTATAAACAATTAATTGACCGTTGGATTTCAAAGATCGAAGGCAGGCGGATGTTTCGAGATTGATGGTGACGGAATCGTTTCGCCGGCGTCGACGAAAAATCGGCAACATCCATCGAAGCAATCAAAAATACCAGCGCCCAGTATTCAAGGGACGATGGTGACCGATCGAGGGTTGATATCCGAAGCTGCCGATCAAATTCGAACCGGTAAGTCGAAAATCGGTTTCCACAACGATTTCCAACGAAAAATGTTTTTTGTTCGAAACTTAACCTCAAAATGTGTTTCTCACTTCTCAACCGTAAATAGAATTGAAACAGCCAATAAATAAACGTGCCTAATTTGTGCCGTAAATTTGTCAGCTCTGTTGCGAAAGTTTCGTGACGTTTGGCGATCTCGGCTGGAATCTCAAGAGTTCCTTTCACCAACGAGCAGTTCGAAAAACTGGACAAGTTTAAAGCGTTCGTCGATCGATTCCACGTTACCGGATGTAGGTAAGAACGTTCTCGTATTTACCGTGTCAAAAAGCGCTCGAATCTCATAACTGGACGATTCGTGGACGAACCGTGAAACGTTGCAGTCTCGAAGATTCCAGTGGCTCGAAAGTCTCCGAGATCTCGAACCTCGAACTAAAATGGCCGCCAATCACTTGCGAATCTTCGAAGTATTTGATAAACGAACAAAAATGAGAAAAAAACGCAACGCACTGTCAGATAAAAATGGATCGAATGGGTAAATCGGCGAATGGCGTATTTATTCGATCTATAGACAATAATAATGATAATTAATATTAATTAATTAATCAATAATAATAATAATAGTCGTGGTAGCAGCATTAGTGATCGGACTTCTACCAATAATAATTACGGTAACATTTCTACTCCGGAAACACTCGAAATGCACACGGTTCGCGTGAATACGTCACAGTTGAAACGAATTTCCAATTTGAACGCGTACTTTTCTCCAGTAAACGTTTCTTTTTTCGGGCCGAAAGCCTAGTTGTTTTTTTCGTTTGCAAAAAGAACGAAATTTAACGCTAGAACTTGGCGCCATCTAGCGTTAAAGGACACCAGATGGCTGCGCCATCTAGCGTTAAAGGACACCAGATGGCTGCGCCATCTAGCGTTAAAAAAAAACACCAAATCGCTACACCACCTTGCGTTAAAAAAACACTAGATCGCTGCGCCATCTAGCGTTACAGAATACCAGATCGAGCACCATCTAGCGTTCAAAACATCAGATCGCTACGCCATCTAATGTTAAAAAACACCAGATCGCTGCGCCATCTAATGTTAAAAAAACACCAGATCGAGCACCATCTAGCGTTAAAAACATCAGATCGCTGCGCCATCTAATGTTAAAAAACACCAGATCGCTGCGCCATCTAATGTTAAAAAACACCAGATCGCTACGCCATCTTGCGTTAAAAACAGCAGATCGCGGATAGACGGCGACTTGGTTTCCAGCGTTTTAAATCACGGCCCCAGGTGCAACGTATGTACAGTGGTTAATTATTCATCCCTACGAGGATTCCATTGATAAACGTAAGGAATCTTTTATTCGCAACGAAACGCGACTTCTTTCGATCATAACCTCACCAATAATAGGAAGCCTCGTAGTACCTAAAAGCCCGTGCACAGTCACCGCAAGAGTACCGTCAAAAATAATATGCAATTCTTCGCATCGTCTCGTATTTACAATATTTTAAAATCCTCCCTGGCGAAATAAAAAGTGACGGAGGGTGGCGGGAGTGGGGGGTGGCGTTGATCGTCCAAAAGTTATGTACAGTAACGCCGCGGTTCGGGATTCGAACGTTTGGTCATTTGACACACCGATGAATCGGAAACGTCGAGAGTCCATTTTGTCCACGCTTCGGTGGACTCCACGATACTTCGTTATAACGACAAATATCTCACACTCACACGTTAAAAAGTTATTCGCAAGCTCGGTTTTTTTTCTCGTGTTTTCTCCTAAATTTAGGAGGTTAGAATCGTCAGTTTTCAGCTTCACCGGACGCGATTTGGTTTCATCCTTCCGGGAATTCGGATTTAAGGAATTCGTTTTTTTTTTTGTTTGCTCTTTGGAATTGTTGGGTGAAACTGCGAAATGACGTTAAGAGTTGGGCAACGCGGTCTGAAGAACGGGATAACCTGGTCGCTGGATATATATGTGGGTCGAGCATTTCCATGATTAATTTTGTAAAAACTCCCTTTGTTCGATTCGGCTTCGAAGTTCTGAATAGATCGATCTTTCTTATTTAGATTCTTTTTTTTGGTGCTGATTAATTTTATTTACCTTTTTTTAGAAGATATTGTTTGGTTTATTTATTTATTTTGCTCTGACGGATTTGATTAATTTATGATTTTATCTTATGAATTCTTACTGAGGACTTTTATGATAACGAGAATTCCAATTCTCAATTTCTTGTTCGAAACTTTAAATTGTAACTTTCTTACAAATTTTCCAGCTCTGTCAAGTTTTTGTCCAGTTTTAATTTTTGTCTAGTTTCAGTGATTTTTTTCACTTCTAATTTTGCCTACTTCTACCAATGGTTTTCACTATTGGTAAGTTTTCCCTAGCTTTATCAGGTTTTTCCAGATCGAGTGAAGAAACTAAAAAATGTAACTAGAACTAGAAAAGATACCGAGTCTAGAGGAAAAGAACGTACTTCAACTGAAACAATTCACTAGAACCAGTTTTGCCCCAGATTCTTACTAGACCTGAAAAAACTTTCTAGAAATAAAAAAGAATGACTAAAACCAATGTTTTCCCGATTCTTACTAGACGTGAAAAAACTTACTAGAACTAATGAAAGTACTAACCTATACTTACCAGAACGTGAATGGCTGGAAAAATCCCTACCTAGTTCTTACAAGTCATCTTGTACGTTATAAAAAAAACCCCAGCGACCACGTGGGGAGGAAAGCGCCGCGGGGGGGGGGGGGGGGGAAGAATTTCCAGGCCCGGAGAAGGAAAAAGGGGACAGGGTAGACTGTGGAATGTCGTCTAGTGCCTAACGCGAAAAAAAAAAGAAAACAAAAACAACACAACATTGAAGCTCATCAGTCCGAAGCGAAAACCAAAAAAATCACGATGGCGATACCGGTGTTGTATCATTTAAGCGGAAAGACTAAAAAATCGGCAAAGCTTGGAATAGGAAATTACGAGGCCGATGGTCAATTAGTCTTGGCGTTCGAACGCGGAGTCGAAATTTTGTTTGTCGTCGATCTGCGAATGTTTCAAGGAGTGGTAATGTCGTTTACTGACACGGTAGCCGCTTCGGTCGAATATCGCTTTTGCTCGTCCTGTCTCGTACTTTTCAACCATTGCCTGTGTTCGCAAAGATATGGATATAGAGGAACCACCATAACACTTATGTCGTCGACGGATGCCATCGGTAGATACTTCTCGTCGTCCTCCTCAGGATTCTCCGACTTTCCTCGCCATATCCGACCGATCAAGCGACCACGAGCCGCTTGCACGAGTTCTTGAGCCGCCATTGTTAACCTGCGAGGTTATGTCAAATTCATCCTTCCACTATTGCCATGGAGGTTATACGCGGTCAGGGATTTCGAAAAATGGATTGTTTTTTAGTGAATTTTCGGAAGCGATGCTCGCAGAGTCGGGAAAGTACACTTGGATGGGTGACCGCTTAGCTCTGCATCGACTTGCGACCCGAATACTAATCCAAACAAACTCAAACTGACGAAAACCAAACTATAAAAACGCGAACCAACCGGAATAAACCCAAACAAACTCAACATCGCGCTAAATACAAATAAATGTTCATGGACGAACAACTGCGTGCGCCAGCGCGTAACATTACTTTGTATCATATTCTATAACCACTAAAGAAACAACGAAAAGTCAATTCGACCGTTTCCTGCAAAAACGCTATTTCGGAATATTTACTTTTTTTTATTGCATTTGAGGAATGTAGAAATATGTGAGTGTATTCCCTAAAATGTCAAATCGATCCAGTTAATGACCTTGGAAACTAAAGACGTATTTGAAGCCCCTGGAACTTCAAACCCATTTTCCTCGAAACTGTAGTTTCAAAGTCGACGATCACGATTTCAGTGCGCATTTGTAACATAACCTTGTCAGATATATTCTTCTGGTATTGATCGAAGAAATGGAATTTCCGATAATTATTTATATATATCTTTTCTAAGGACTGTACGAAATACAATTTGGTCGGAAATCGAAATTGTTAACGGAGTCACCGTTTTGCCAAAAATAGAAATTTCGACCGTTCCTTCGATCAATGCCTGGATTCATCTATCCCCTGAGAGAATCTTTTTGGTTTGTTTCATTTTAGATAATCCAAACCGGAGATACTTTGCTCACCGTCGAACTTTTTTTTTCTATGACCTCCAAAAGACTTCTTACAGGTTAATGAATAATTTTTTAAATAATAAATGCCAATTCAAAGCTAAATGATGCCACTACACTGCCCAATACTTTTCGTTTTTCCCAAATGAAATCGTTTTCCAGAATACAATTGTGACGAAACGACGTTTTTTGGCTTCGTAACTGCGTATAAATCGTTAAGGTAGAGAGGACTACCTTGAAACAAGTTCGGAGGGACATTGAGAAAGTGAGGTTAGGATGTTCGAAAAAGCCCACCTGTACTCCAACGAAGGCGTATCCGGAGCCAATATTTTGCGAACGATATTAGCAGCCCCTTCGTCGGAGACTACGTCCCACAAGCCGTCAGTGGCAATGACAACGCAGTCTCGTTCCGTCAAATCGTATTCCTCCAAGTCCAACGACTGAACTTCCGGCTGGGAGGAGAGAAACGGTTTGATGCTGACTCCGGTATTAGCTGCTTTTAAGCCATGATCACCGAAACCTCTCGTCACACCTATCGTGCCCATCACTCGACTCTGCCAAAAACCCAAAAGTTTTAACCTCTCCAAAAAACCATTCTTTTTCAAAATAAGTCTTTTCCGACCGTCCAAAAGAATGAAAACTTTACCCTTTTTCCGTGACCGGAAATGAGCGGTAATCGAAGATCGGGAGGAGTCAGCACTTTGTAAGCCCATCCGGTCATATGAGGCTCGCGATAAAGAACCATCGTGCCCAATTCTCGCCGCGAATGACGCATTCGAAATTCCAAAGGCGTAAAGTGACCTTGCAACAATTCGCCGCCTTTCAGCGAGCCGAGAGCTCGCACTCGTTCGGATTCCGAATTCGGTGTGTGATCGCGAGTCAGTGCCCTGTGATCGTTTCCATAAACGAGAATTGCTCTGGAATTATTAAAAATGAAATATTATGGGAATTCTATCGAAGAAGCGATCTCGAAATTGGATCCTACCTGGAGTCACCGGCTCCAGCGGCGTACAATCTTCCATTTAAAAACAAAATTGTCAACGCTGTACATCCACCACCTCCGAGGAGAGCTTGGAGCTCTACCCTTTGATCCATTTGTCGATAAGCCATTTCTATAGCACCGACTACCAGCTCGCGACTCTTGACCAACTCTTCTTCGCTCTCGAATAGGGCACCTTCCGGTATCGCTTTTAAATTTTCCTGCAAATTTGTTTCGCCATTTTCATTCATTTTTAACTGTGTTACGTTTTGTTTACTCATTTATGTAATTATTTAATAAAATAATATGTCATTATTAAGTAAATAAATAGTTAAGAGTTGAATAATTAACTAGAATTTATTAAATAATTAATAAATTAATATTAATGAATATTATAAATACTTCATTGCATGCAATTAGTAAATAAATATAGGTAAATTAATATATAATAATTTAATAAATAAACAGTTACATAGTTGAATAATTGACTATAATTTATTCAAAAAACAATAGTTCATTATTTACGTCGTGTTCTATTTATTTATTTAATTTCATTTTATGAATTTCGATACTGTCTTATTTTTTTCTAACCTATAATTTAAACAATAAAAAAAGCTTCAATTTACAATCCTCGCTGTTCGTACGTACCAGAATAATTTTATGAAGATGCAAACGAGCGGTAAGAGCCACCAGATAGCCGGCATGCCCGTCGAACATGGAGAACATGATATAAGGGAGTCCAATGTCGATATTCCATAAATCCAAGTCCCCCCTTACCGCGGCTGCCTGATCTTCGTTCCACGCGCTCTTTCCAGCGTTTATGCATTCCGCGTAGCCTGCGCACCAAGGCAGCCGACTCAGATCCCTCGGAACTATGATCGGCCTCACTCTGTGATCGGCACTTACCTGAAATTCGGTTAAATGCCAGATGTGACCAAAAATGGTAAAAATTGATAACGCTGACGATTCCGAAGGATGGGGTTGATCTTTGAAGAAGCTGACGAAGCTTTAGAGCTTTGCAGCTTGTCATTTTAGTCTGAAGAATCTTACCAGCATTTCCTCGTTGGTCAAGCCCAAAAAGCTCGGCCTGCTGTAAGGTTTTGCTTCGATGACAACGTTGGGAGGAACACGATTGGTTCCGTTCTCGTTATCTGAGTCATGATTGTATTGCAAGCCGAGTTCGCTCGCGCCGACGGCGTTCATCAAAACGGACTTGAAACGGCTGAGCATTTTGGCTTTTGCCTTTTTCTATGACTTTTTCGTAACTTTTTATTGTTACTTTTTTTTATCTCTGTGGATTCTTATCTTACTAGTATCTCATGACGCGAGCCGATATTTCCCTCATCGCTAAATTCGGTCGATTGACGAAGCGCGTCAGGCATAACGATGAAAGATTGGCTGGCGGGTGTGTACGTTGAAGATGATCGTCTCCGTAGAAGACATCTCGAAACGTCAATTGGACATTCACCCGGGTAAGCACCTGGTGATTTTTCGTGGGGGAATAAAGTTATTTTATTCAATGAATTACGTGTCAGCTGTCAGTCGAGTTCGGAAATTGCCGCGATTGGAATAATCGACCCACGAACTATTTGGATGAACCTGGTGATATCAGCGTTCCAGCGGTATCATCGGAATTGTTATCAGCGTCTTCCAACAACGCGACAACTTTCATCGCGACGATGAAAGTTTGGGTAGAACTAAACACGCGGAAACCATCCGCGCACAATCACGACCAGCAGGTTTCTGCTGTTATCAAGCGTCCAGGAGGCGGAGGAGGGGGGACTGGAATATTTAAGATCTGGTAGAGAGGTGGCGCCTTGTACATCTGGGAAGCCTGACAGGTGAAAAAGTGGTGGGGGCAGAGTCAACAAGGATTGAAATATAGCCTGAGTTTATTAGAAGGGTGGATATTTTGTCCCTACTTTTTAGGTCGATGCGTAAACTGTACGCGGCGCTAGTTATTCTGTGACAATATTCTTATCGCGCAAGCGCGAACCTTGCCGGGTTATTCGTATTAAATTCGTATTAAAATGAAGTGTAATTTATATCAAAACCCAAATTATACTAAATTATGAGCTGATTACGATTATCATCGAATTTTTGCCGAAAATACTTCACACAGCCAAAAAAATCTAGTTTTCAGTAGTTTTTTACGACTTTTGCATGGAAATGTTGGGTTTTGGGGGAAATTAATGGTAGATTCGTGTTCAGGAGATCAAATTACATCGTAAAGGACCTATAAAAAAAATATTAAAAATCAAAATTTTTTTTCGATTTTTGGGCAAAATACGTTTTTTCACTAAATCATCGAT
>JAPYZI010005087.1:0-11341 GCA_030523105.1 Ophioninae sp. A BG-2022a
AATTTTCAGTTGGTCTCTTGTTGTTTTATACTGAAAGTACTGGATGACACTATTCAGCATGTAACCCAAACAAACCCAAACAATTTTCAGTTGGTCTCTTGTTGTTTTATATTGAAAGTACTGGATGACACTATTCAGCATGTAACCCAAACAAACCCAAACAATTTTCAGTTGGTCTCTAGTTGTTTTATACTGAATGTACTGGATAACACTATTCAGCATGTAACCCAAACAAACCCAAACAATTTTCAGTTGGTCTTCAGTTTTTTTATTCTCGAAGTATCAATGGATGACACTATCCAGCAGAAAGCAAGTTTACAATGAAGGAATCGCGGATTTACGAGTCTAGATCGTAACGCGAGTTACGAAATAGCTAATTTTATAATAATATTACTTTTTATAATTTAAAAGGAAATTTTGATTTTCTACTTTCAATTACGATCGAAATCGAAGATCCGAATGGCGAAAGTTAATTTTATTTCGAATTTTTTTTCGGCAAGGTAATTTTTTTTCGAATTTTTGTTCGTCAAGTTAATTTTTTTCGAATCGATGTATCCTACTTTGAAGGTCATTCATTATAATTAATAATAATTTATTATAATTAATAATAATATTTAATTATAATTAATAATAATTTATTAAAACGTAATTTGTTTACAATTTGATAATTAAATAATTCAATAGTTCAATTGTTTGTACCTTTCAAAAACAAAAACAGAAACACAAAACAACCCAATTCATAACAACCATTAATAAAAAATAATACAATATGAAAACTTGCAAATTTCAGGGGCAAAAAAACTTTCCAAAATGTTTTGTTATATCGAAGCAATGGAATGTTAAGTTTCACAAATAACTTGGAGAATTCTTAAAGTATAAAAATCATTTTTCATACCGTATGAAAAGCTAATTGACTGAAGTTCCAATTTATTGCTCGGAATTATTAAAATCCGGAGGTTATCGGGGATAAAGTGCTTTCACCCGGTAGCGTACTCCTGATGACTGGTGACTCATTGCTAGTGCACAGTGTCGAGGCTAATTGCACATACGAGTGTTGAGTGAACGTAAAAACGATATCTTATAAATGGACTTGCGAGATACGTGAGCCTTATAAACCGGATACCTTCTCTTTATAAAGACGTACAATAATATACATATTACTATCGAGTTATTGTACCAGGATTTAATCATGCACGACTCATATATGAAATTGGGTTTTTCAATTGAGTATTTTTAATATTTGTCATTTTTACTATCAAAATACGCTATCTCGTTACACAGTCGGTTTGATCATTTAAATGTTATTATTATTGGTATTATTTATATTATTGGTGGCAAGAATGATACTAGATGGGATCATTTTTGTTTGGGTTTGTTTGGGTTAAGGATAATTTTTTTTGTTTGGGTTTGTATGGGTTTATAATAGTTTTCGTTTGGGTTAAGGATAATTTTTTTTGTTTGGGTTTGTATGAGTTTATAATAATTTTTGTTTGGGTTAAGGATAATTTTTTTGTTTGGGTTTGTTTGGGTTGATAATAGTTTTTTTTTTGGGTTGAGTATACTTTTTTTTGTTTGGGTTTGTTTGAGTTAATAATAGTTTTTGTTTGGGTTTGTCTGGGTTAAGATTAGTATTTGCTTGGGTTTGTTTGGGTTAAGAATAGTTTTTTTTGGGTTTGTTTGGGTTAATAATAGTTTTTGTTTGGGTTTGTCTGGGTTAAGATTAGTATTTGCTTGGGTTTGTTTGGGTTAAGAATAGTTTAGCTTGGGCTTGTTTGGGTTAATAATAGTTTTTGTTTGGGTTTGTCTGGGTTAAGATTAGTATTTGCTTGGGTTTGTTTGGGTTAAGAATAGTTTAGTTTGGGCTTGTTTGGGTTAATAATAGTTTTTGTTTGGGTTTGTCTGGGTTAAGATTAGTATTTGCTTGGGTTTGTTTGGGTTAAGAATAGTTTTGTTTCGCTTTGTTTGGGTTAAGAATAGTTTTTCTTTGAGTTACAGATAATTCTTGTTTGGATTTGTTTGGGGTACAAATAGTTTTTGTTTAGATTAAGGATAATTTTTGTTTGGGTTTGTTTGAATTAATCTGAAGGATAATTTTTGTTTGGGTTTGTTTGGGTTAATGCGACGGATAATTTTAAAAACCACAATTGACATTTTGACGAATCATCTGTCCACAAATAATGGACATGGTATCAATAATTTCTCAACAAAATAATTTTTATTACACCTTATGAAAATGTTATGGTATTAACCCCCTTTTTTTCAATCCCAACTTTATCAAACCAATGCCGGACATATTTCGATCACACATTAGCGTATATCATTTTAAAAATGGCTACTGTAAATTGAAACACCCACCATTTTGTTTATAACCGATATTATCTTATCAGTCATGGCACGTCATATATATCAGTATTTACGTTATTATTCCACTTCCACGAGTTTTTTTTTATTAGATTGTATTTCTTCTGCAGGTTCGCTCGATACCAGTTCGCGGACTTATCAATTGATAAGTAATTTCCTTATGGCTCCAGATTTCTCCCGTTTAACAAATTTGTGTATACTAATAAAAAGCTGTATACAGTTTTGAGTGAATTTAAATAAAAATAAGAATACATTTTTTCGAAATATTTACGTCTTCCTTATAAATAACATGCAATATTTATATCTTTTGTGATATTCGTCATTCTCATTATAAAATAAACATTTAAAAAATCGATTTCTAAAAAATACACCATAAAATAAAAAACAATTAATTTATTAGTAATTAATTGAAAAAATTGACTTATAAGTAAGTAATGAATTATATCAAATTATATTCATTAATTAGTAGTTACTTGAACAATTGATTTATGAGTAATTAATAAATTAAAATAAATTAATTAATTAGTAATTAATTGAACAAATTGATTTATAAATAATTCCTAAATTTAATTTAATTTAATTAATCGATCGGACCACGTGGGTGAAACAACAAAGTGATTTTATTTTATTTGGCATCGTCAACAAGAACACACGTTTTTAATTGTTAAGTAATGATACGATTGATTGTTGTCATATTATTTTGTTGCCAATTTTTCGTTTTCGATCGCAAACAAATAGAAGTTAAATAAATTTCGTAAATATCAACTAATACAATTAAAACATTTAAACAAAAAAATGTATGAAATATTAATAAATTTAGTCGAATTGAATACCACGAATTTTTCAAAAAGTCGTTTTTACAGATTGCTGAAATGTTTGATCTACGACTGCGTGTAATTTAGGTTTGTTTGGGTTTGTTTAAGTTTGTTTAGTTTAGTTTGATTTATCGAGTGTTAATCAGTTCGTATTGATTTTAAAAAATGCTAAAAACTTCGATCTACGTATACGTGTCATTTTTGGTTTGTTTGGGTTAGTTCAGGTTTGTTTCACTTTGCACAAGTTTGTTTGGGTTTGTTTGGGTTCGAGTGAAAAAATGATCGATTAACGTTGAAAAGAGGATTCTTGAACGAATCTGATATATCTGATATAGGATCCCAGTTACTTTTAACCTTCAAAGTCGTTTCTCCAAATCTGTTCGTTCGACATTGTCGACTTTGGAAAACCACGGACACACACACACACACACGTACCCAGGGATGGTTTCGATTTGGGCGAACCTGACCTATAAATATTGTCGAAACGTATCAAATAAATCTGAAGCGTCGCAGGTAAAGGACAAAAAGGAGAGTGGTGAGTGATGGCCCAATGGCTGGCGCAAGGGTGACCCCTATTTATTGCCGAATTAAAGCGCGTCACCATTAATTTGCATACCGTTGTTGGCCCGGCACTCTAACGTTCCGAACGCGTTCTCCGATACATTCACTTTTGAGGCACGCACGCGAGAAACACATTCGTACACCTACCAACTTCTGATACGAACACATACGAAAGAACGGGAGTTGGACCGTCAACGACGGTTACAACCATGTGAATGGAGCGGGAGAGAAAAAGAGAGAGAAAGATATAGCACGCTTGGCGTACTTTGGACTCACCAACATATTTTATATTATCCAACGGCCAACCGGGGACTTACAATTCTGACCAAGATTTATACGATTCCAGAGTATCTCGGATTTACCGTGGCTGTAAAGAGATCGTTGATCTCGATGATGTTTATCAGGGAAGGCATCAACGATAGATTTTCTCAAGTTTCCAAAATTTCTTGGGCCTTAATATTGTATTGATGATTTCTTTCCTCAGGGGTGGATTTCTTTCCTCAGTGGTGGATTTCTTTCCTCAGTGGTGGATTTCTTTCTTCAATGGTGGATTTCTTTCCTCAGTGGTGGATTTCTCTCCTCCGTGGTGGATTTCTTTCCTCAATGGTGGATTTCGTTCCTCAGGGGTGGATTTCTTTCCTCAGGGGTGGATTTCTCTCCTCAGTGGTGGATTTCTTTCCTCAGTGGTGGATTTCTTTCCTCAGTGGTGGATTTCTTTCCTCAGGGGTGGATTTCTTTCCTCAGGGGTGGATTTCTTTCCTCAGTGGTGGATTTCTTTCCTCAATGGTGGATTTCGTTCCTCAGTGGTGGATTTCTTTCCTCAGTGGTGAATTTCTTTCCTCAGTGGTGGATTTCTCTCCTCCGTGGTGGATTTCTTTCCTCAGAGGTGGATTTCTTTCCTCAGTGGTGGATTTCTTTCCTCAGGGGTGGATTTCTTTCCTCAGTGGTGGATTTCTTTCCTCAGTGGTGGATTTCTTTCTTCAGTGGTGGATTTCTTTCCTGAGCGGTGGATTTCTTTCCTCAGTGGCGGATTTCTTTCCTCAGTGGTGGATTTCTTTCCTCAGTGGTGGATTTCTTTCCTCAGTGGTGAATTTCTTTCCTCAGTGGTGGATTTCTTTCCTCAGGGGTGGATTTCTTTCTTCAGTGGTGGATTTCTTTCCTCAGGGGTGGATTTCTTTCCTCAGTGGTGGATTTCTTTCCTCAGTGGTGGATTTCTTTCCTCAGTGGTGGATTTCTCTCCTCAGTGGTGGATTTCTTTCCTCAGTGGTGGATTTCTCTCATCAGTGGTGGATTTGTTTCCTCAGTGGTGGATTTCTTCCCTCAGTGGTGGATTTCTTTCCTCAGTGGTGAATTTCTTTCCTCAGTGGTGGATTTCTTTCCTCAGTGGTGGATTTCTTTCCTCAGTGGTGGATTTCTTTCCTCAGTGGTGAATTTCTTTCCTCAGTGGTGGATTTCTTTCCTCAGTGGTGAATTTCTTTCCCCGCTGTTAACGGTTTTATCTGTACCCTTATTTTTCTACTTATTCAAATTTCTTTCACGTTTCTTTCCTGTTTCGGCATTTTTCTTCACGGTTCCACCGTATCTTCTTTCCTGCTCAATGCTCCATCGGAATCTAGCCCTCATTGTGGACACTAATGATTTACACTTCATTATGCCGGATTTTCCAAGGGATTTTCGAAGGGAAATATTAATTTATGAAACAAAAAATCGATTTTTTTATATTCGTTTGGATTTGTTTGTTTGGGTCTGCCCCTCTTAATGCCGAAAAAAATCGTTTGTAAAAAAGTCGATCGAAATGTACCACGTAGAAGTTACAAAGAAGCAGAAAAGAGATAATAAATAGTGATAATTCCAATAAATAAAAAATACCGGAAGTCTACATTCAAAATTATAGAAATTTAGAAAATTTATTCATATATCAAAATCTCTTGTTAAAAAAAAAATGGAAGACTCCCTATTTTATCAGATGAAACAAAAGTACCCGGAAGTTGCTGGATTTCATGACACTTGGTCCAGCAATAAACAATAACGTTAAAAGTTAAAAGCTTCCGGTGTTCACTGGAAAAGTGTAATGAGTCTTGTCTGTCTGTATGCCTAAACTCAACCAAACCCAAACAAATCCAAGCAAACCCAAACAAACCCAAGTAAACCCAAACAAACCCAAACAAACCCAAACAAACCCATAAAAAAATGAGTTCCGTTTGTTCAACTAAACATTTCACAATACCATGTTTGCAGAACCCCTTAAGACCTCGTGACTTCCTGCATTAATGTAATCCTCGTAATTAAGATTTGAGCGATGTATCATTCCGGACGGTTGACAAGACTTATTAGACGTTTCCGGTAAACAGCGGAAGCTTTGAACGTTGTAAAAACAAAACTGATATGATCACGCCTAACCTGTTAAAGAACCCTGAAGCGGTGCTCATCAACTTTTCACCCTAAAAGAAAGTATTATAGTTTGGAGGCGTAAAGTGGAGTAGTTATGACCAGGAATCAAAATTTCCACGGCCCTCCCTCACCCTCCACCCCCCTCCAATCTTTTACATTGTCCTGCTTAAGAAGTTGAAGACTGGAGATTTTAATCTACGATCTTTTGTTGTCTCTTACTTCCGGAGTTGAACCTGTACCTTATGGTAAATAGTGTGCTTCGTTGCTGTACATGCGTCATTCCATATCGTCGAGCGTGATATCTGCCAGCTCTTTCTTGAAGCCAGCTATACAATAAAATATGATTAACAGTTTATCGCAACGTTAAATAACCGTACCTAGAAGCCTGTTATAACTATATTCCATTAGACTTAAAAACTATGGCGTGTAAACGAGAAATTCATTTTTCCGTCACCCCAAATAGGCCTCATTGTTACTGCTTAGAAGGCTAAAAAAACGACACGGATAAAAATAAAGAAAAATCAAATAGATAAACATCTTGGAATCTGCTCATTACTCTTGTCTCATTCATCGTGGAAAGAAAATATTCCCAAGCTAGCCTCCTTGCATAGTTATAATTCATTCGGTACACAGGTATAATTCACATAGATATAATTCATATGGTATAATCGGTTCATCTTGACTGTCTGGAGTTCCCCCACGATATGTAACCCGTGCATACATTAAATCCACGCTCTTTCAACTTTTACCCCCCTCCCCCTCCTCCCAAAACTCCTCTCCCCTCGTTTCCTCAGCCTCTTCAGCCGACCATCCTTCTTTAACATCGATGTTCACAATATTGTATCGGGATGTGGTATCTGGGATTATAAAATTGAGCGGACACGAGTTTTCATATTTCCCAGGTTACGGTGGCGTTTAAGTAGGATCAGAAGTGTACTGGAAGGATACGAAATCACTGTCGTCACGAGACCCAAACAAACCCAAACAAATACTATCTAACACGATTCACAGATCTGGACGGAGTATGGATTGCATAGTACAGTTTTAGATTCGAAGTCAAATTTTTTAAGGATTTCATTCAAGGATCCATCAATAGCTTAAGGACATTTGGAAGAACTGGATAATCTTGGAAATTTTTGAACCCTGGTTTGGCTCAGATGTTGAAATGGGTTTTTGTTACGCCTAGCATCAGGATATTGTGGTTGAATTTTTTAGGCCGGATCTCTCGGACTCTTATGACCCCCATTGTGCAGCTTTTGGTACTTAAGTACAGAACGGTCTTTGGAGATCGAGAAGATGGATGAATAAGATGGTGAAGAGTTTGTTTGGGTTTGTTTCGGTTTGTTTCTTAAGTTCAAAAGCATCTGGAAAGTTTCGAAGATCGAGGAAATGGATGAAGAAGATGGCGAAGAGTTTGTTTGGGTTTCGTTGGGTTTGTTTTGCCTTGTTTAGGTTTGTTTGGGTTTGGTTAGGTTTGTTTGGGTTTGTTTTTGCATGTTTAACAGCATCTCGAAAGTTTCGAAGATCGAGAAAATAGCGGAAATAAGATGAGGATGAGTTTTTTTGGGTTTGTTTAGCGTTGTTTAGGTTTGTTTGGGTTTGTTTGGATTTGCTTCGATTCGATTGTGTTCGCTTGCGTTTTTTTTGGGTTTCATTGGGTTTATTTTGGTTTGTTTGGGTTTGTTTTTCAAGTTCAACAGCGTCTCGAAAGTTTCGAAGATCGAGAAAACAGCCGAATAAGATGACGATGAGTTTGTTTGGGTTTGTTTAGCGTTGTTCAGGTTTGTTTGGGTTTTTTTGGTTTTGCTTGGATTTATTTAAGCTCGTTTGGGTTTGTTTTTCAAGTTCAACAGCATCTCGAAAATTTCGAAGATCGAGAAAACCGCCGAAATAAGATGCCGATGAGTTTGTTTGGGTTTGTTTGGATTTCCTTCGGTTTGCTTGGGTTTGCTTTCGTTTTTCTTGGATCTTCTCGGGTTTTTTCAGGTATGTTTCTCAAGGTGAAAAGCATCTAGAAAGTTTCAAAGGTCGAGAAAACAGTCGAATCAATTGACAAGGAGTTTGTTTGGGTTTGTTTCGAGCTTTGACGTAACAGATAGCGAAGAGGGGGTCCCTGGTCGTTAAGACGATTCCGAATGATCGAAAAGTTGGGATTGAGGTTGGTGCGCGTAAATCACAAGCGTTATCTATCGTTCACGCACACAGGCTTAAGGGGGTGATTCAAAGGCGCAGGGGGCGCATCGGGGATTGGAGAATGGAAGGGGAAGAGGTCTAAGAAGGGTGTGTTGCAAACATGAAATAGCTCCCTATGAGAGACCAGTAGCTAGAAGTAGAAGCAGCAAGCACCGAGTATAACGTCGCCCTGGCTCCATCGAGCGACGACGATCCACGCCATAAATTAGCAATTATTTAATTTTCGTAGGTCCACGGTCCTTAGACGGCTCTAAATCAGTCTCCGTGCAAAAAGCATAGATAACTATGACGCATGGCGCTCGGGAAAAGAGCCAAGGGTACCCCGCTCGTTGGATTCGGTTGCCCCGCGACGAAACGACTCTCCGGGAGAACTCACCGACGGGGTCGTTTCGAACCGTCGGAAATAGTGGAACGGGACTCGCGCGAGGAGCAACCAGGATAAACGAACCTTCGGGCTGAAGAAATCATCTCGAGGGGTAGCCTGTACAAACACTTGTGTACTATTCTTCATTGCTGATAACGCTTCGTCTTATTGATTTTAAGGGGAAGCCTACTGCGATGACATTCAAAAATCCATTATTTGATACTTTTTGGGTGGATCCGTCGGATTGGGGTATCGGTTCGTAGCGTTTTTGTATTTTTTTTTGGGATTTTTTTGTTTTTTTGTTTGGGTTTGTTTTTTTGTTTTTTTTTTTTTTTTTTGAAGGAGTTTGGAATGGTCGTTCGACGGAGCTATTTCTGGTCTGAGAAAATTGGACTAATGGGATATTATACTGGTCAGATTGGAAATTTACCCGATTGTCCTTGAAATGCCAATACGAATGTATTGGCACTTCAAGGACAATCAAACAAACCCAAACAATCAGGGAAATTTCATAAAATATTTTTTTTATGAAAACAATATTGTCGCTTTGGGAATAATGAAAATAATATGGCTGGACGAAATTGTGTCAGATCTTGTTAAAACAGTTAATTCGTAAATTAGTATTTGGATTTAGTTTTCTCAAAGAAAAATAGAGTTTATTGAGATTTTTGTTTTAGTTTTGATTTTTTTTTGAATTTGGATTCGATTTTCTCAATCCAAAATGATGTTTGTTGATAATTTAGTTGTAGTTTAGAATTTGGATTTAATTTTTTCAACCCAAAATGAAGTTTATTTAAAATTTAGTTTTAGTTTAGATTCGGTTGAGATTTAGTTTCGAATTTGGATTTAATTTTCTTAACCCAAAATTAAGTTTATTGAGAATTTAGCTTTAGTTTAGATTTTATTTCAAATTTGGATTCAGTTTTCTCAACCCAAACGGACATTTTTTGAGAATTTAGGTTCAGTTTATATTTTGTTTAGATTTACTTCAGAATTTGGATTTCCTAAATGATGATTATCAAGAATTTAGTTTTAGTTTCCATTTTTTTTTACATTTAGTTTTGGTTCAGAATTTGTTTGGGTTTAGTTTAGAATTTGGATTTCCAAAATGATGATTATCAAGAATTTAGTTTTAGCTTACATTTTTTTTTACATTTAGTTTTGGTTTAGAGTTTGTTTAGATTTAGTTTAAAATTTCGTTTTCCAAAACGATGTTTATCGAGAATTTAGTTTTATTTTCAATTTTTTACATTTAGTTTTGATTTAGAACTTGTTTAGATTTAGTTTATAATTTTGATTTGTTTTTTTTAACCCAAAATGAATTTGAATGAAAAAAATCTTTTAAAATCGTAATCGTTAGTGGCTCGATTCGTGTTAACGAATCTTATCTCGATCTTTATCATTATGTACCCTCCGGACCTAACCTTCAGTGCAGGTTCATTAGGCACTCCTCAGAATTTCCGTAATCATAGAAATTGATCACACGATGCCTAAAAACGAGACCGGACGTGGACGAAAGGACGGTCCGTGCTTCCGGATACAAAATAATGTCTACGACAACCATGCTGAAGAGAATGGAGTAAATACGGATCCTGAGCAATTTAGGGATACCATTGTTTCTGGCAAATTTTCTTCCTTAGTTCGATAATACACCAACAATGATTAACCGTTGGTTGTCAGATGTACTGGAACTAACGCGAAGGTCACACAAGGTCGAAATGACCCCAGCCATCTTTAAACGCTTGCCGCGTTGCCAATATCGTTTAAAACGACCGGTAAAAATTCAGGATATTAGTTTGAACCTTTCCGAATAAGAAAATCACGAAAAAATATTTTTTTCCAATTTTTAAAATGGCGAAAAAAAATCGGTAACGAAGCAACGCAAAAAAACATTTTTTACTTAAATAATTATAAGTCTTGTAATTTTTAATATATTTTTATAAAATGTAATCGTATTACTCTTCAGATATCATAAATATCATAAAGTACAATAATAATGAAAAATAAACGATTTATTTTAAACATTATTTTAAAAAATGTGGGAATAATTTTGCATTTTTATTTATTGCTGCTTAATTAGGATTCTGACTTTATTTGTTGGGAATTGAATAATAGGAATGGGATTGTTATTTAGAGGTCATTCGTTTTATGTACAAAAAAAGTATGTTAATAACAAAACTAATAAGAATAAAAGTAATAATAAAAAGAATTTTCCTACTGTTAAAATACTTCGGTAACTAAAACTTGTATCTAGGTCTATTCGAGTTAATAAATTTAAATGAAAATAAATACAATTAACATTAAATTAAATTAATTAATGATTAGTTCGATCAATCAGATTAATTAATAATTAATGAATTAGAAAATAAATAAAATAAATATTACATGATATATTTATTCTCATCAATTTCCAAATACTTTTGTATATGAATAAAAAAAAGTATGTAAATACCAAAATTAATAAAAATAAAAATAATAATAAAGAGAATCTTCCAACTATTTAAAATACCTCGGTAACTAAACCTGTATTTAAGTCTATTCGAGCTAACAAAATTTTAATAAAAATAAATACACCTAACATTAAATTAAATTCATAAATTATAATGATAAATAAATTAATGATTAGTCAGATCAATCAAACAAATGAATAATGAAC
>JAPYZI010005088.1:0-11336 GCA_030523105.1 Ophioninae sp. A BG-2022a
TGGTACATTTGTGTGAAAAATTTCGAAAACCAATTTCTCCGCTATTTCTTCATCAAAATAGATGAAACAAAGCTCAAAATGTGTACTTTTGACCGCTTCGGAGGCTTATGCTCGGAAAATTTGTGAAAGTGCAATACGATGGCTCGTAGCTCGCAATTGCTCCCACGGTAACCACAACCTGCAAAATTATTTTCAAAATTTTGATAAATGCCGAGCATATTCTTCTTAGAGCAAGTGTCCTGCATATACGCAATAAATTTCATTCAAAGCGGTTGAAATTTTTATCTAAAATCAAAAAGTGTCGTTACGTCTTTGATGATAAAGTATCAACAAACATTAAGAACTACCTATCTTTAAATAGCTCCGCGTAGTCATAGTTAAATTCTCGAATGGAACTTCACCTGCTAATCGATAACGTTTTATTGACTGCCCTCAATTCAGTCCAATTGGAACAACTCGTCTTCGGCGCTGATGAAATTCATTTGAAATCGTATAACGTTTTCCGATGTTGATTAACGTATCGGAATTGGGGGTGCGCGGTAAACTATGCACGGTGCATAAGTTGACTCGTGCTTCAAAAGAGATCCGAATGCTACTGTGCGGCGGCACTGAACGTATCAGCTGATACGCGATCCGTCTTTCTCTCTGTCTCACTTTCTCTTCCTCTGTCTCTCTGACGTTCAAGGAAAAGAGATAGAGTGCAGTTTCATCAACCTCAGTTATATCGATGTCGGCTGATTGAACTTAAGTAATTTATCGCCCGAGAAGCATTTTTCCTCGCTTCGACATTAATTAACCGGGAGCGAAAGCCTCGTGATGTTGAAGTATCGTAGAAATGCAACGAATTTATTTATTTGTTTCTTTGACGGAATTGTTATTTTTTTTCGTGTGGCGAAAATCGTTTTAACATTGTTATTTAGTAGAGATAAATTAAAAAACAACACTATACATTCAATTCTAAAAAATAAATGTTATGGTGAAATATGCATTAAAAAAATATATATAAATATATATATATTTTTTTATTGAGGAAAATGAATAATTTATTTACATTTATGTTTAAATGTAAAATTATTCTGTAAAATGTAATGTAAAGAGTGTAAATTATATTGTTTTCTTACTTTTACAAAAATTTAAACAAAATTAGAAACACGAAAACACTAATAATTTCGTCGATGAAATTAGTACCCAATATTATTCATAAATTATTATAAACTTTAACGCTTCTTCTAATTTGACGCTTTTTCGGTACAATGAAATTTCGTAAAACGTTTCCGTAAACGTTTCCGAGTACTCGAAGATCAATTGGAAACATTTTTTGAATTCACCTTAACATTTTTTGAATTCACCTTATCCAAACTGCAGCCTAAATTTGCGCCAGTCAATATCCCGTTGCGTCTCGATCCCTTTGTCAATGCGTCGTGTTCATTGAAATAAAGACAGCACAGTTACCAGGATGTATATCACTGGTTAACCGAAACCTCATCCAACTGTTCTATATACACTTATGACAAGAGTGGAGTTTTGAGAGTGTCGAGCGATTCGCTTGGTACGAAGGATTACTTGCGGGGCTCTATTTCGTTCTAGGAGACCAAGTGTACGAATGTGACTGGACAGAAGATGATCATGCCTTCGTTTGTACGTTTGCGTATACGTATACGCAAACTCTCGAGCTGATATCATCTGTGTGTTCGTGTGGGAAGAGAAAAAGAGATGGAGAGAGAAAGGGAGAGAAACAATTGAGTCGAATTAAGCGATAATTAATAGTGCTGACGGAACGAGCAGACAGCTGGACGCATGTCCACTAAAAGAGGTCTTTCTCTTCTTTTCTTTCTCTCTCTCTCTCTCTCTCTCTCTCGCGAAAGACTGCGAAACACACACGAATAATTACGAATTACACGTACGTATATTTATAACGTACAGTCTCGATTTGATGATCCGGGTTATGACGATTTACCATGAACTGCGACATGCCTCGAAACGTCACACAAGTGTGTAACGAGAGCTCGAGATTGGCGTGATTCTTCGCATGTCTCGTCGGCTCGAGATCGCTAAAATCCTGGCTAAAGTTCTCGATCAAGGGAATCATTATTTCGTTCAATTTTAATCAGCAATCCGAACCCCTAAATGTCGGAAATACTTCCGATCGTTGCGCAACTTAATTTCTCTTCTTTACAAAACGCGTGAAATATTTGTTTGACAGCTGAGCACGTGAATACACCTGTTGCAATTACGGGAATTTTTGGTATTTGTTTGAGTTTGTTTGTTTGGGTTTCGTTTGCTTGATTTATTTGTTTGGGTTTGTTTGTTTCGTTTCCTGCTTCTTGATAGGAGTCGCACTTCCGAATATTTACCGCTTCGACAAATTTTCTATTACCTAATTAACGAAATTTAGCGAAAAATTCAGTTGACTGAAAACTCAAATTTATTATCTCACACGAAAAATTGTCAGATTAAAAAAAGTGTCAAGCCAGTACAACGAGAGCGATTTTTCCCAGTCCTCGTGGAATTTGTCGTTTTGTAAAAATAAATTTAAAACAATAATAATAAGAATATTAAAAAATCGTCGAAATCGCGTCACTGTTTTTCGTAGTACGAGACTGCACTCACCTTGCCGGTGTTCCTTTCTCTTCCGTGGTTTCCCTTCGACAAATTTGACGAGAATCACAGAGGATGATGAGCGAGAACAATTTTAGGAAACGAGAATAACACGACTCTTGACTCTCGTATATTCAATGACGATAAACGTGACCCGACTTCTGGCAGGGTTGTGATGAAAAATCGTCGAGGCAACGTCTCTAATATATAGGCGAGCTGTAATCCCCCTTGGCGGACTCTTTTCACTGTGGGTGTCCTTCTAGGAGATGGACCTTCGAGGGGTTGTACCGGTGGTAGGGATTTTCGATGGGAGGTAAAAGAAAGAAAGAAAAAAAAAACGAAAAAAAAACAACGCGATCCTCCACCCTCTGATGTCCTCTCCCTCTCACGATATAATCTCTATATCTGTACACGACGAACATATTTTTTTGATACACCGAAGCTGGAATCTTCTTACGTTGTAGCTGCGCAACTTCCTCGTTCCTTCATCCCCCGTTCGGTCATACGATCTCGGAGTAGAGTGATTGGCATATGACCGACCTCGAAAGTGCTCGTCTGAATAAAGTGGTACAGTAAAACCTCCCTTTGTCATTCATGAAGAGACTTGCTTCATCCGAACGCTTCATTATAAGAACCGTAACGTTTAATTTCATTGATATACTCATTTTTAACGATTTTAGGTTATACGTTGCTGATACGAGCGCTCAAATTGTATTAGGTTTATCAAGCATGTACTAGGGTCGTAATTGGCCAATATTTTCTGGCTTTGTTTTCCTGAACGTTTGGTAGTGGAAATTTAATTTTTCACTGGGAATTTAATCATATTTTAATAACGACGAAAACGGAAACGATCTTTAGAGTAGGATTTGAATTTGCATAGGTTTATTAAGTATGTACAAAGTTTACTTAATTTCGTAATTGTACAAAGTCTCTTTACTTGAATCGTATTTTACTACTGCATTGTTCGAAATTATTTTACACTTTTTCGTCCGTTTGATTACTGATTAAACATTCAGTAATTTAATTATTGACTTAAAAAAATTAAAAAATCATTGACTTTTCATTGACTTTTAGTTAAGAAATCATAGTATTCCTGATCAGGATTTTTCCTGATTTTTTCATAGGCCAGCTTGAAGCTCCTTTCGTGTTTGAATAATCTTTTCGCACGTTTTCGAAAAATTGAATCTCAAACAAGAATAAAAGATCCAAAGAAGGATCGACAGTTCAATTTAAAAAAAAAATGGAATATGAAAGGGAACGACTGACGTCGAAAAAAAAGTGGAGTTGACGAAATCTATAATACCTAATTCGGAAACGAATATTGCTATTGGATGAGACTGAAAATACGATTCGAAAAAGAAATATTGAAAAATGAAAATAGCGAATAGCAATTTGGAAAATTGTACGATGGGTGACGCGATGCTGCCAAGATTCGAAAGATGGACAATGACTGTCGGGTCGATCTTCCGTCCGTTTCATCATGATTGTAGGCGATTGAAGGTTCGCCTATAGGGCTCTTAGCGACGTCAAACGAGAGGGGTAAAACGTATGATATTTTTTTGTCCCTCGCGTGCGCAACTTCCCCGCCGCGAGCAATTCGCATCCCTCTTTGCGTCTTCGAAGCGCGACCTAATTGTAACGCTCTTTTCATTTTCTATCATCGCACCGGTCTCTCCTTTGCGTCGTCAGACGCTTTACCACGCGCGTTCTTCACGATGTATCTCTATAATCTTGGATAACAAGTGATAGAACGAGGAGAGCAGAGAACGGGTAGTTTCCTCTCGTCTTTTTTGCTCCCTCTTCCTCGCCAAGAAGAAGCCCCTGTTGATCAAGGACTCGCAGGGAGGGTTTTTCGTCCAACGCGCGCAACATTCGTACGCAACATCTCGAATGAGAATCAGGGGTAAGATCGGGACAAAAATAATTACGCTTCGAGGCCTTGATGTCACGAGAAACGAACGTGTAAGGGTGCAACGAAGAAATATTACGAGACTCGCGTTAACAATTGTCCGGAAACTTGCGTCATTCGGTTGCAACGGAAATTTCATCACTTTTCGTTTATCTCCGTCGTTTCGACAATCACCCAAGCTGACCCTTGCATCGTTGTAACGGCGTAGTGTTTTTTTCTTACATCTTAAATATATATTCCTTTTTTTTAATTTTTCATTCAACGCGCGTTTCTTATATTTCCGTTGTTTGGTTTTGCTTCGACAAAATTGAAGTTCGCATCGTTGGGATTGCGTGACGATTTTTTTTTACAGATTTTTAATTCTTTTCTATACTTGAGTTTTAGTACGAGATATACATTTTTTTAAGGCTCGTTTTATCGATATTGAAAATTTGAGTTCAACCTCCCATAACTTTTACTTTCGTGGCGTTCTTGCCAAAAATTCTTCGAGGGAATTTCCCGTGACAATCCAACGTCAGCCGTATGTCAAAGTAGTCGAGAAATGTGTCGAAGCAACCCGCAATGTCTCAAAAATGTATCAAAATAACTCGCAATCTCACAAAATGTGTCAGTGATCCGCGGTGTCTCAAAATATGTAAAAATTATCAGTAATGCCTCTGATGACCATATGGATTGGATTCAACCTGTTAAAATTGACATGAAAAATGGACTATTTTAAAACCGTCAACAATCACGTGATCCGCAGTGCGTCTGTACCGGAAGTTCATGGACGCCCGATGCTTCTCGATTCGCATTGCATCCGAATCGAGAGAAGTTTGAACGTGATGGCTAACGATGGAAGCTGAAAACATTGCGAGTGTCTTCTTCGAGTGCATTCGAAACCGTAAAAGCGCGTGTCGCCCGAGCACTTTTCGCTTTTACCGTTCGACGTATGTGCGGACCCCCAGCAGGCAAAAGGAGCAATCAACGTCACTCTGTAGTTTGATCAGGCGAATTGTGTCGTTTTGCTTGCGAGCAGTTGATCTCGCCTTCGAGAATGTACACGTGCATATTCCAAACGTCGATGATTTTATTTTTTTTTTTTCGTTTCTCTCATCGTTCATCAAGCGAAGGAAAATTTCATCGAGGATGAAAGACCGAAGGAAAAGATGTCGACTTTTCTTCCCCTCGTAGCTTCTTCTCTCCCAACTCTTCAAAGGTCATTGAGCTCCCATTTCGTACCACCGATCGTCTATTATAAATTATTTGTGCTCGAGAAACTTCGAGGGACTTGGCAATCGCTATTTTTATCAAGGAGTGAATGAACAGTATTCAAGTCAAGTGCAAATGGAACGGTTGTATTTTTGTTGATATCACGTATAAAAACGAAACGCTGAAAAAGAATACCTTTATGGTGCTTTCGATAAACGCTGATGGAAAAAAAGGGTTGAGAAGTTGGTTGAATTTATTTTACTTCATTTATTAATAACGTATTTGACAATACAAAAAAATAGAAAAGCGAATGTACGTAGCATACGAAATTATATCTTCTTTATAATAAATAAGTATTCTCTCTGGAAATACGCGACTTTTCATCGACCGGAAAATCGTAAGGTAGTGACAAAGTAAACGTGAGTCCTTAAGATGAGACTTGAAAATTGCAGACATACAATGAGTCAGAGATTGGATAAAATCGGGAAGGAGTCAGGAAACCCAGTATTACCCCGAACTCCACGAAAAAGCCTGGTTTCGAAAGCGAAGCGACAGAGGACTGTATAAATATCTACACAGAAATGTCTTTAAATAAAATAAAAAAGGTTATCTGTAAATAAGGGATGAAAAAAAAAGTTTTATATCAAGTTATATAGAAGATCCTGACGTAATCCGAACAAGGCCCTGTACAAAATTGTGGACAGCTAAAAGGCCGCCTTAGAAATCCCGAAAAAAATGTCCACGCGTGATTCCAACCGAAATTTCTTTTCAGCAGAATCTCCAATGTTCTCGTACCAGCCAATGGCCAATAATTACCGTCTTCAAGCATATTTCTGTCAAGTTATCGGACAATTAACCATTGAACGTGAATGAATTGAAAATAGTTTTTGCGTTTCGAAGGACGCGCTTCGAGAGATGCACAGCTAAATGTGAAAGGCTTAAGAGTGTCGAAGAGAGGCGAATGCACATATATCACAATGAGTATTCGCCAGACGTCCGGAGAGTTCACTTTGCATTCCGTTCGCAATGTGACGAATCGTTTTGCCGCTGGCACGAATCCGACATTTCCATCGTCGGTAGCAGCAACAGCAGCGATCTGCAATAAGAAGCCCGGAATTTCGAACATTGTCAGCACTCGTATTTCTGCCTCCCGGATTTAAACGTTTTCCAAATGGATCGTGCGCGCGTTCTATTTAAACTCAAGCTCAACGCGTATTCGCAAATGCGCTTCGGTGTACTCGTCATTTCGCATCAAATTGTCTGTTCTGAACATTTGACGAAGTGACCGTTCGTTAGAATAGACGAATTTTATCCGGCGTGAAAACTCAAGATTATGAAGCGCCAATTAAATGTCATTTTTATTCGGGTATTACTGGATGAAATGTCATATTTTTTTACCAAATTGTAGTTTGTGCGCTAGAGTATTGTTTGTATTCAATATTTATTATGCACTGATAAAATATCTCTCTCTCTCTCTTTCTCTCCCTTTGAGGAAATCCGGGAATATGCACTCTTAACTTAAGCTACACAAGTTAAGTTAAACTAAATAAGTTGTGTTAAGCGAAATTGTTATAGCATTCTGAGTATAATTATTTTTAGTAATAAGGTCTAGATTATATTTGGCTTACTGGCTGTCGTTTTCCTTCTTTCTCTGTATTATGTAAATTGTTATTTTTTCATTTTTTAACTCATCTTTTTATTATTCTTTATTGTTTATTTCTATTATTTTTGCACAACATTTTTTTATTTTCTTATAAAAATTGTCGCCCAATAATATGACTAAAAATAAACTTTATCATCATCATTCCTCTATATTACATTTTATGAATCATTTACCTCTATGCTTGCTTAAGTACTTTATCACTCATTACTTATACCTTATTTCGTTAAGCTTAATAATACAAATTTTATTTTTATTATTTTATAAAAAAATTAATAAAAAATATGTTATTATTTTGTTAATTTCGTAATTTACGTTTATTTTCTAGTTTCTTCATTATGTGCTCTTTGCTTTATTTTATATTCCTATTTTTCCTCATTCTTGTATTTCTACCCAACGATTTTGTTTCTATTTATTCTTTCTGTTTTTCGAAATCTTCGTTTTCCCCGAAATATTTCCAGGGCATAATAAATCATATCGATCAATCAATCCTCCCCACCCTCCCCCTTCTCTCTCCTTACCTCTTCGCCTCTCCTTCTCGCTCTCTCTTTCTTTTTCTCTTTCAAGACTCTGCAAACATTGGCATGTACTCGACATAGCGTATGCGAGGTTGCGCATTAACGATACGAACGCACTGCCACGCTGGAATGCGTATCTTGCATTCACAATCCGTTTGTGGTACAGCATTTACGCGTTTGCCCGATACGCGAGTGGACTACACTGCGGGATATATTTTGTCCCATACAGTAATAATCCCCTTGAATATGAATACGTACACGAAGAAGCACGGATGCACGCACTCACACGGACGTAAAACGATACGCTTGAATGTACGGGTGTACCATTTGTGTGCTTGTATCGATAGCGGTTCGCTCGCTGCCACGCTGTCTAGGCGTACCAACGATCCGACAAATTCAAGCCGCGCACTCCGCCTCTTTCTCTCGTTTAATGCGCATCCGCGCAAACACGTACGAGACATTCCACATTAAGGCGACGCGGCTGGGATCTTCGACCTCCTCGACGATCCGATCTGTCATTTTTCAAACGAGCCTTCGTTCTCGGAAACACTGAAACGGGCAAAAACAACCAGCTAGAAATTGGGGACGTTCGATCCTCACGGATAACGCTGATCGAATTATATTCGACCTGTTTGTTTGGGTTTGTTTGGATTATTGATGAACGTTGATAACGGAATCGAGAAATGCTGAACGTCAAATTGTAAATTATTTCGTTACGTTCGGTCTCGTAGCTCAAAGGGGACGCAACTCCTAAGGTAATGCAACGGACGGTCATTTACGTAAAATATACCGTATGTGCATACCTGCATCGAGGTAGCACCGCGAATTCGTAATTAAATCGTACGTATGTATACGCGGGTTCACGAGGGAATCGTTGGCTCTCGATCGCGGTTTTACACGCGATCGGACTTTCCTTCGCGCTCCGATCCTCTTTTTTTTTTTATTCGCGTTTCTTTCTTACTATATCTGCAGGGATGTACAGGCTGATCCAGAGATGGACGGAGTACCGAAAGAAAATCGAATTGTTGGGGGATCTACGCTTTTTTTTAAATACAGATTGTCACTTTATTTCCTTCGAATTAATATGGTTACATTAATTTTCAACATTCATATATATATATATATATATTGGATTTGATACAAATTGGGTTAATTTTAAATAATTCTGTTTTTTAGGTTTAGTTGCTTTTTAATTGACACGAACAATTGCATTATTTTAACATTTAGTAACTCTTTAATTGATTAAACAAATTTAATTCTTTTAATATAATTCATTTTTAATTTACAATCTTTCATCAACAAATTTTAAATTAAAAATTGGGTTGACAGAAAGCAAGTACAGTGCAAAAAAAATGATTCCGTATTGAAAGCTTTTTCACGGCTGTGTTATCAATTGACTTTGATCTCGGTTTTATGACGTTGGTTTGTTGAAAAACTGACTCTTCTATCAAAATTCTATAACCAGAGAGAAACAAACCAATCGGTCAGATTTTATTTCTATCTCCGTCATGTCCGCAATAGGAGTTCGTTTCAGCAGCTGAGAGAATAATGCACCGTCCTTCCGGTCCTGGAAACCAATTTGTTACGAGCCAAAAGGGATCAGCGATATTTTATTCATCCGTCATCGGAGTAATTAGGGTCAAGTGTGCGCAGCTAGGAATTTGAAGGGTTGTCAGGTTCAAAACATAAGATTTAGGATAATTATACCGTATTCATAAAATACGATTTTATTGACCAATTAAGAGTGATATGAAAAAACTTTACGGACAAAATCTTTACATTTATTGAACAAAAATGATAAAACGATCAATGAAGAATATTGAGAATTCGCTCATCCTCACTCTCCATTTTTGAATCGCCCTATATGTAATCGCGCACGCAAACAAACCCAAACATACACACAGATACACACACTTATTTAAATACCCGTATATATTTATATATCAAGGCACACTGGACGCACCGGCTCTCGCTCGATGCCACGCTGTCTAGTCTATTCGCGAGTCTCTCGTACATATCTCCAGCTCTGTGACTCGAGACTCTCCATCCTTTGCACGTTTTGTCCCTCCGTCTCGTTTCTTTTCACCCTTTCTCTCTCTCTCTCCCTCCGTCTCTTTCGTTTTGTCTTTTTCTCTGTCTCCCCTCTCTCTCGCTCGCTATTCTCTCCCTCTCTCTCCCGCAGGTTTTAACAATTCTATTCGCGAATCCCAACTTTTTGCTACTCTCCATGAATTCTCTATGAGTCTTTGCGGCTCATTCTCCAGCCGTGAAAAACAAGAATTTTCCTTGGGAGAGTCACCTTGCCTGTGAAAGTAACTATTACCTATATACGTTACGATCGCGCGAAAAATCGATCAGTGAAATTGGAAATCTTCCTTCGACTCGATCCAATAGAATAGCAAGTCCTTTCGTTAGGGAAAGACAACGTTGAGGTTGAAGGTTTGTCAAAGATAAAATTGGAAAAATCAACATTTGCCATTGTAATCCAATGATACTTTGTCGTAGAGTCGACATAGTTATTAGTCAATTATTAGAGGATATGAATGGATTTATAGAAATTAAACGTGAAGATAATTAAATATATTATAAAAAATATAAACATATTATATAGCAAATACAAAAGTAATATAACAAAGTTAGTACACATTTAAATTAATAATATTATTAAACTTAATACTTATTAAACAATAATTAAATTCTCAAACCGTAAAATCGAAAGATTATTAATAATGCGACTGCGCAGAGAGAAAGAGAGAAAATGGAAGTAACCGGGTATACATCAACGCGTCGAACCGCACACTTTTCTTTATCTCTTCGCCACCTGAGTGTGTGCTCTTGGTTTTCCGTTCGTTAAGATGCTACGCTGTGTGTCGCACGGTCCAAGATTTCTCGGTAAGATAAAATCGAAGAGAGAAAAAGGGGAAGAGAGAGCCAGCGACACTCGAGTACGAAGCTTCACCTGCGCGAATGTGTGCCCACACGTACGTGCAAACGATTGTACGTTGCCGCTCTCGGTGTACACGATATTGTAATGCATCCGGTCTATCTCGATACCTGTATACAGTAAACTCCCGCAGATAGCATCTTTACGACCACATTTTCTTGAATTCCCTACTGGGAATAGGGACCTCTGTGAATAAGGTCAACTTACCTAGAGACGCACTCACTCACAATTTATCCGCTTTCGCTTCGTCCTGGAGAAAGTTTTAACGATACGACTCGACGAAACAAAAAAAAGGGAAAAAAATCGGTATTTGTTATCTTAGATTGTTCTCAAAATAACCCCTGAGCTGCTCAACCTTTCGAAATCCACTTTGACACTCAAATGATATTATCATCGATCGATTGGCGTTCGATCTTTTTCCACTTTTTTTTTTTTTTTTTTTTTTTTTTTTTTAATTAATTTTTGTTTTATTTTTTTTTTTATTTTTTTTTTAAATTAATTCTGTGGCATGGGAAT